>SMSR01015811.1:103533-113847 GCA_019453355.1 Ceratina japonica
TATCCAGTACTTTGAGAACTAACTTAACAGATATTCGTTGCAATGACAGTCGTTCTAATTTAATCGACGTAAAGAATATTTAAACGAAAATGGTCCCTTTTATAGGTGGACACTCCGGACAGCGTTCTGCAAAGCGGCTTGGGCCTGGGCCCAGACATGGGCCACACTATTCTGAGATCTATGGTGGATCCCAGGGACTACGATCGACTGAGATATTTGCAAATGAACGGGGGCCAGGCGAACAGTTTCGAGGAAACTATACACAGGGTACGGATCATAATCATACGAAGAATACGATTACGATTAACCTTTTCGGTACGAGTGTTCTGTGACACTCTCACTGTACGAAGTGGCATTTCGAAAATGCGGACACAGCATGTGGTCAGTTCTCTTTTGTATGAAGTCTCCACTTTCTTGTCAATATTATTTGATAATATTGTTTAGAGCTTATTATTTGATAATATTGTTTAGAGCTTATTATTTGATAATATTGTTTACAGCTTACTATTTGAAAATATCGACAAGAAACACGAGATTACCTAACAAATTAGAATTAAAATATCTCCTAAACTAATGATTTCTTTACACAAATAGATTAATACTTTTTCGTAAAGAATGTGAAGGAGCATCAGCTGATACAATAAAAAATATATGATTCTATTTAAAAATACATTAATCGAAACATCTGATACATTGTTTGCTACGCGTAATAATAATGACGTAAATCTAGCGATTTAGGCAAAATGTAGCGATCCACCCTGTAACTTTAACAAGATACTAACTACTTAATTAAGTTTGTACAAACAAATTGTCACATGGATGCTAAATATATCCAGCGCTCATTGATCCAAATCATAAGACGCATGCCGGATATATCCGTCGCTCGGGCACACAAATTACCAGATGTACGTCGGATATATCCGGCGCTCGTACCGGAAGGGTTAAACCCGTAGCGGTCATTCGTATCTCATATTGTTTCTTCTGTGTGTGCGCAGCTGAAGGTTCAAGAGGCGTTGAGGAAGAAAGAGAGGTTCCACAAAGAACACGAGGAGGTGAGTGCAATACAAATTCGTCGAATTATAAAGTATTTTTCCCACCGTTCGCTGATGAAAACCGCGGACGGTTTGCGCGCGACGAGACGGAAGCCTCGAGCGACGGGTTTGGTAAAAGTAAATTGAAACGCGGCGTCGAGAGGTATATTAAGAATTGATTGATTTGGAACTAAATTCGGAATGTGAGAATACGGAGAACGGCGTGGACAGGAGTGCGGGAGTTTCCTTTGAGGCTCGCAGCGACATACAATATGGAAATAAAGGTAGGAAGGAAGGAAGAAAGGAAGGAGTTATAAAAGAAGAAGGTGTCCTTGTAAAAGTTTTAGCGTCACTTCTGGGTGGTTTGAGGGTTTACTGCTCCCTAGGGTGGACCCTTTTCTTTCTTTTTCCCTCCCCGCCTCCCTCGCCTGCCCACTGTTTTCCTCCTATCTATTCTCCTCCGTCGCAGTCCCTCTCCCTCCTCTCCCTCTCCCGTCGTTCGCTTTTTTTTTTCGCAAGCTTGCAACAACCCTGATTTCTTATTTTCCCCATCGCCGATCGGAGAATCCCTCGGAGTTAAACATTTTTTTAAACGCTATCTTCGTTAATCGACGAAAATCGGTCGGCAAGGGTGAATCGTTTTTGTTACAGATACTGAGAGACATCCGACAAGGTCTGATACAGCTCGGCAGAGAAGGAGGAGGTCATCTTCCTGGAGGTGAGCGAGATAGTCGCTTTTTATCGTTACCTCGAATTGTTAGCATGTCTCGTCGGCTGGAATCGATACATTGTGTTATCAGCTCGGTGTTTGTTATCTCTAGATGACACTTACATGTACGACGAGGACGCGAGGTGCGGGGGAGGACTGAGCCTGGGCCCGGGCGGGCAGCATTGGTATGACGAACCTCCGTACGAATCGGACCCTGAAGACTTCCTCATGGGGGCCAGCGGAGGCCCCGTGCCAACGGCAACTATACAAAACGGAAGGTTAGAAATAATTTAATTGAATTAATCCCTAATGGAAATAGGCATGTCATAATTGGGCAGAAAATGTTGAAAAATGGCCATATATTACAAATTATGTAAAAATTCTCAAATTTTGTAAGAATATTATAAACTTTGATAAATGTTCCAAAAGACGGTAAAAAAAGAACAGATTATGATAAGAATTGACGAAATCTAATATAATATGTTGAATTCTGACATAATTTTATTCTTTTTGTCTCTTAGTTACATTTTTATAATTATACATTTTTGCTTTGTGTTTGTTTATAGCGTGTAACAATTGCAAATATTGCGTGCAAATATTGTGCGCTTTGTTTATTGCGTGAACTTTTACTTGGATATAAAAGATATTATTGTGTTTTGTTTTTTCTGAGCGATATACGTAATAATATTACATAGTGATTGTCAACCAGCCTTCTTTCTCGCATTATGTACTTTGGGTATTATTGCCCGNAATATTCTTATAATTTCTTGGAGCATCTCTCCTCGCGCGTTTCAAAGGGTATTANGGAATTTCTTCACGAATATATATCATCAAATTTTGTGAAATTTTAACATGTTAAATTATGTCAGAAAAGAATAGATTATGACAATAATTGACGAAATCTAATATAATATGTTGAATTCTGACGGAATTTCTTCACGAATATATATCATCAAATTTTGTGAAATTTTAACATGTTAAATTATGTCAGAAAAGAATAGATTATGACAATAATTGACGAAATCTAATATAATATGTTGAATTCTGACGGAATTTCTTCACGAATATATATCATCAAATTTTGTGAAATTTTAACATGTTAAATTATGTCAGAAAAGAATAGATTATGACAATAATTGACGAAATCTAATATAATATGTTGAATTCTGACGGAATTTCTTCACGAATATATATCATCAAATTTTGTGAAATTTTAACATGTTAAATTATGTCAGAAAAGAATAGATTATGACAATAATTGACGAAATCTAATATAATATGTTGAATTCTGACGGAATTTCTTCACGAATATATATCATCAAATTTTGTGAAATTTTAACATGTTAAATTATGTCAGAAAAGAATAGATTATGACAATAATTGACGAAATCTAATATAATATGTTGAATTCTGACGGAATTTCTTCACGAATATATATCATCAAATTTTGTGAAATTTTAACATGTTAAATTATGTCAGAAAAGAATAGATTATGACAATAATTGACGAAATCTAATATAATATGTTGAATTCTGACGGAATTTCTTCACGAATATATATCATCAAATTTTGTGAAATTTTAACATGTTAAATTATGTCAGAAAAGAATAGATTATGACAATAATTGACGAAATCTAATATAATATGTTGAATTCTGACGGAATTTCTTCACGAATATATATCATCAAATTTTGTGAAATTTTAACATGTTAAATTATGTCAGAAAAGAATAGATTATGACAATAATTGACGAAATCTAATATAATATGTTGAATTCTGACGGAATTTCTTCACGAATATATATCATCAAATTTTGTGAAATTTTAACATGTTAAATTATGTCAGAAAAGAATAGATTATGACAATAATTGACGAAATCTAATATAATATGTTGAATTCTGACGGAATTTCTTCACGAATATATATCATCAAATTTTGTGAAATTTTAACATGTTAAATTATGTCAGAAAAGAATAGATTATGACAATAATTGACGAAATCTAATATAATATGTTGAACTCTGACATAATTTCTTCACAAATATTAATTTATATAATATAAATTTTAACATGTTAAATTATGATAAGAATTGACGAAATCTAATATAATATGTTGAATTCTGATATTTCTTCACAAATATATATCATCAAATTTTGTGAAATTTTAACATGTTAAATTATGTCAGAATTCAACATATTATATTAGATTTCGTCAATTTTTGTTATAATCTGTTCTTTTCTGACCGTCTATTAGAACATATATCTATAAACTATAAAATTTATAACTATAAAACTATAAACTATAAAACTATAAAATTATTACAAAATTTGTTTTTTTACTGCTCTGTACCACTCTCTTCAATATGTAAAAGGGTTAATTACCCGTGAATTAAATAAATAAATAAATAAATAAAAAAATTTGAGAATTTTTACATAATTTGTAATATATGGCCATTTTTCACCATTTTCTGCCCAATTATGATACGCATATTTCCACCAGGGATGACGATTTAATTAGAGATTCTTCTTGTTGATTTATCATAATCGATATCATTTCTCCGATCATTTCAGGGTGTGCTTCACGTTGAACTTGAGACCGGAGAACCGGGGAGAGGGGGTGATCTCCCTTCGAACGGCCGGCGACATAAGCCTGCCCAGGGACCGTTCCAGAAAGGGTCCCACGATGCGGGGACTGATCGTGCCTCAGGGGCACAACAACCCACCTGCCATCATCCCCTTGACTCATTCAAGAGCGTCGAGGGAGAGCGGCGATTACGCTAGCAGCGACGTCCACGTGAGTCGATATAACTCATTCTTAATAAAAAAAAAAGAAAGAAAACTGTGATCGTTTATCGTACGTAAATTCTTCTTAATCTGCGAAATGAGTATAAAAGAATATAATCGTCGGTCCTCGTTAAAGAAGTAAGTCTGAACAAGAAATTGTATCTATTATGATAAGAACAAGAAATCTGTTATGATAAAAATCTGAGATGAAACGAAGACGGAAGTACGTGAAACATTTTTGGACATCGACATTTTTTGAGAACCACTGACACGAACAATCGAAATACGTATCACATCGAAGGGGAATTGGGCGACCCGTTGCATGCACACATTTTTTTGGACTGACTCTCGTATGCACGTATTTATCGTAGCACAATATCAACCGTCAGACGTAAAAAGGGTACATAATTACTACACATACATACATGCTGTCTTAACGTTTTCATTTTTAATTAGAATACCATCTACCTCCCTTTCTCTCTCTCTCTCTCTATCTACATAAAAAGACCTCTGGCTTTTTCTAAACTTTTAACATTGTTTAGAGCTTACGATAGATACCGTTATCCTCGCTTACTATTTCCTCTAGGTAAATAAGCGCACATAATTAGCGAACCGAGTGCTCTGAATATATACGGTGTACATGTAGCGGCGAGCACATATTTAAATAGAGGGAAAAAAAAAACAAAACAGAAACGCGTTTTGTAGAGCCGGAGCAGCGGCGAGGAGGGGCTGTCTCCGAGCCAGAGCAGCGACTACGACGACCAGGAAGAAACCGGGATCGGGACCGTCGGGATAGGAAATCGGCAATCAACTTCCTCTATACACGCAGTACGTCGCCATTAAACACAACTCATTAAACAATGAAGAGCAAACGAAATGAGATCGTCCTCTGCATCAGTTCGTCCCTCCCGCTACGTAGCAGTAGATATAGTCACGTAAATGGCTGTGAATTCGTGTAAATAATTCGTAAATCATAGCACGCGTCGAAGAGTCACGCTAATAATTAAGGCCTGTCACCCCCCTTTTAATTATAGTTCAAAATGGATACCGGTTCTGAATCGGTTTTGTGGGCTGTGTTCCTCGGTGCTTGGCTATTTACTGCATGCTGATTATTTAATAGTAATTGAAAAACACGGATTAGTTCCCCGGTTGATTCGTAGACGCTTCGTCGAGTACGTGATGTGCACAGTGTTACACATTATACAGACAAGCAATATACATACTGCATATACACTTTGTAATTACGATATATATATAATTCACGTTGTACATATGTATATATATATATTCTCTACGATGTAAAACGACACGTTCGAAACGAACTTATTGTACATACTGTACGAACGAAGAGTATAATACGATATTGCAAATGTTCTTCTTCTCGAGTTTTAATCTCTGGCTTGACAGGACACAGATTTATTTGAGACGAACCGATTTTTCAGTCTGAAGCGTCGGCTTTGCTTGATACGGAAACGGCCCCACGGCCCGGCATCGCGGGAAGGGCCCGACATCTTCGCCACGACGTTCAAAGGAAGATATCTAGGCTCCGGCAGGACAGAACTTCCTCGGAGGTGTTCCCGTGCAGCGCGAGCAGCGTCGAAAGTCTTCCCAGCGGGAGCGGATCCAGCACTCAGGTATAAAAAACGAAATCATGTAATTTACAAAAAAAAATAGCTTATTAAAATACGAACGCATGCTGCGACGCTTAAACGACGCCTTATGAACATTCAGATTTGCATAGTTATTCGAGATTTTTGAATACAGGCGCTGGTGCGAGCAGGAAGTAACCACAGCTCGATATCCTGCGAGGAGAGGGACAACGTCAGCCCCACGGGAGCCACTTTTGGGCCTGTTTTGTGCAGAGCCAGAGCGCTCGTGGATTACACCCCCAGTCCTTACGATAAGGAGGCTTTGAAGTTCAAGGTTCGTGAAAATAATACTAGAGAAGTTAGCTTCGTCAGGCTTCATGAAGCTAAATGCAACGTGAAAACGCGAAACGTTGGTATATAAATTGTCAAAATACGTGGTTCCAATCCGGGAAATGAATGATATCAGAATAAACAATGACCGTGAAAGCCTTAAATCCAAAATCAGTACTAGAGAACTTCGGATCCTTGTGGAAATATGCATGTCATAATTGGGCAGAAAATGTTGAAAAATGGCCATATATTACAAATTATGTAAAAATTCTCAAATTTTGTAATAATATGATAATTTTTGATAAGTGTTCCAAAAGACGGTCAGAAAAGAATAGATTATGTCAAGAATTGACGAAATTTAATATAATATGTTGAATTCTGACATAATTTAACATGTCAAAANTTCATGAAGCTAAATGCAACGTGAAAACGCGAAACGTTGGTATATAAATTGTCAAAATACGTGGTTCCAATCCGGGAAATGAATGATATCAGAATAAACAATGACCGTGAAAGCCTTAAATCCAAAATCAGTACTAGAGAACTTCGGATCCTTGTGGAAATATGCATGTCATAATTGGGCAGAAAATGTTGAAAAATGGCCATATATTACAAATTATGTAAAAATTCTCAAATTTTGTAATAATATGATAATTTTTGATAAATGTTCCAAAAGACGGTCAGAAAAGAATAGATTATGACAAGAATTGACGAAATCTAATATAATATGTTGAATTCTGACATAATTTCTTCATGAATATATACCATCAAATTTTCTGAAATTTCAACATGTTAAATTATGACAAGAATTGACGAAATTTAATATAATATGTTGAATTCTGACATGTTAAAATTTCACAAAATTTGATGATATACATATTCGTGAAGAAATTATATCAGAATTCAACATATTATATTAGATTTCGACAATTGTTGTCATAATCTGTCCTTTCCTGACATAATTTAACATGTTAAAATCTCACAAAATTTGATGATATATATTTGTAACGAAATTATGTCAGAATTCAACATATTATATTATATTTCGTCAATTCTTGTCATAATATATTCTTTTCTGACATAATTTAACATGTCAAAATTTCACAAAATTTGATGATATATATTCGTGAAGAAATTATGTCAGAATTCAACATATTATATTAGATTTCGTCAATTCTTATCATAATTTAACATGTTAAAATTTCACAAAATTTGATGATGTATATTCGTAAAAAATTATATCAGAATTCAACATATTATATTAGATTTCGTCAATTCTTATCATAATTTAACATGTTAAAATTTCACAGTCTAATTTAACATTCTAATATTCAAATCTTCACAAATATTCTATTGATCTAATATTCCAATATACCAAAGTTCTATTTATCTAATATTTTAATATTCCAATATTCAAGTACTTGAATATCTCAATATTCCAATATTCTGATGATCTAGTATTACAATACAGCAATAATCCAATATTCCAGTACTTTAATAATCCATTATTCTAAATTCGTATTGATTTAATATTCTAATTTTCCATTATTCCAATATTCCAGTACTTTGCTATTCCAATATTCCATTATTCTGGAGATCTGACATTCTAATATTCCAGTATTCAAAAATTCTATTGATCTAATATTCCAATATTCAAAACTTCTATAGATCTAATATTCCAATATTTCAATATTCTAGTACTTTAATATTCCAATATTCCAAAATTCTATTGATCGAGTATTCCAATATTTCAATATTCTGGTGACCTGATGTATATTCGTGAAGAAATTATATCAGAATTCAACATACTATATTAGATTTCGTCAATTCTTGTCATAATGTAACATGTTGAAATTTCACAAAATTTGATGGTATATATTCATGAAGAAATTATGTCAGAATTCAACATATTATATTAGATTTCGTCAATTCCTGTCATAATTTAACATGTTAAAATTTCACAAAATTTGATGATGTATATTCGTGAAAAAATTATGTCAGAATTCAACATATTATATTAGATTTCGTCAATTCTTGTCATAATTTAACATGTTGAAATTTCAGAAAATTTGATGGTGTATATTCGTGAAGAAATTATGTTAGAATTCAACATATTAGAATAGATTTCGTCAATTCTTGTCATAATGTAACATGTTAAAATTTCACAAAATTTAATGATATATATTCGTGAAGAAATTATGTCAGAATTCAACATACTGTATTAGATTTCGTCAATTCTTATCATAATCTGTTCTTTTTTGACCGTCTTTTGGAACATTTATCAAAAATTATAATATGCTTACAAAATTTGAGAATTTTTACATAATTTGTAATATATGGCCATTTTTCAACATTTTCTGCCCAATTATGACCTGCATATTTCCACGACAGGATTATCGAAGCGTGACTCGTCTCTCGTTACAGAAAGGAGACGTAATCGACGTGATCCAAATGAACAAGAGCGGACTGTGGAAGGGAGTCGTGCACAACAGGATAGGTCACTTCAAGTTCATAAACGTGGAGATCCTGAACGATCGAGTGCCTAGAAGAGGTGGTGGAACCGAGATCTCCGAAGGTGCGGGCGATGTCGCCGGTGAAAGAGGAAGAGGTGGGAAGTGGGGTCAGAGGTACAGGCAGAAGCCAGGGTCGGTCCAGGAACTCTTGCAAAGGATGAATCTACAGGTAGAAAAAAGAAACATTAATATATAAAAACGCCGCGTTCGAAATATCTGAAATAACGTGGTGTCCCGCAGGAACACATCCCAGTCTTCGTATTCAACGGGTACGAGGATCTAGAATTATTCAGAGAGATCGAGGCCGCGGATCTGGATTACCTCCGGATACACCAACCGGAGCACAGAGCTAAGATACTCACCGCCGTGCAGCTGTTAAACGATCTCCAATGTGAGTATAACAAAATCGACAAACAGTTCACACTTATTACACAATGTGTTATTTTTAAACAGCCGGAAGTGAGGGAGATCTGGCGTCCAGTTCCGAGGGCGACGACATGAGCCGGTTGGCCCCAACTTCCGGCCAGACTTCGGGCCACTGTTCACCTTTCAACCGCAAACAATTCCCGCGGGACTCGGGCTGCTACGACGCTCACAAGAATCCTCCGAACATCCGGCCGACCAGCCCGGAAGTCCCGAAGACCAAAATTACAAGCAGGGAGAATAATTTGGATTCTGGGAATTTAGTAAAGAATTCGAATATCGAAGGGAACGAGCCTGGCGAGGCCAAGGAAGATTTCCACCCAAATATCCCTATAAATTCGAACCCGAACCAGAAAGAGGCCCAGTTCGACAAGTCCCCGTTGCTGAGGGGCAGCAACGTCAGGTTCATCGCTAAGAGAGGGAATTTCAGTGACACGGTGGTGATCGAGGACGGCTGCGAGCAAAAGTTGATCAAATACGTCGGTAATAATGATTTAGAAGGCGCTACGAATATTTCTACGGTCCGGGGCTGCCTGAGCGAGAAGTCTAGCGACTCCGGGGTTAGCTCGTCTAGCATCAGTTCCGTGCCGAATCCCAGGGACAAGTTCGCCAATTTAGCGTCGTCCGATTCGCCGACCAAGAATTTTGCCAATATAACAAGAGCGTCGCCGACTTCCCAGACCGGCAAGGACGCCAGCTATCAATGAGGGCAGGGAACGTGTAGAGGGTAAAGGGGTTCGAAGGTTGCCTTTAGCGATGCGTTAATTATTTTAAGTATGTACATAGCCTGCGGATTTTTATGTACCATTACAACTGTCATATATACGTACGTTTTAGTGTATACACACACGTATATATGCCGTGTCCCATTTTAATCTCCGTATAGGTTTTCGTCTAAACTACTTTTTTACGCCCTTCGTATTATTCCTCGGGATT
>SMSR01015812.1:0-13076 GCA_019453355.1 Ceratina japonica
ACGCTTCGGAAAAGCAGGACGAGATTTTTAAAACTTTGAAGCGATATTATTAGCTGATTGAGTTGTCAGGGAATGATAATGGAACCAGAATCAGTGTGAGATGAAGTAACACGCAACAACGGATGTGAGAGAGAAATTGGAATTGGCAGGAAGAAATGAAGGCAACTGTGAAATGTTACTCAACGTTTTATAATTATCTTTCTTTAGGTAAAGAGAGATACGTGAATATATATTTCGTTATTTATGGTAACACAACTGTCTATAAGCAAAGAAATCTCTTTAATCAAACGAAACTAATAGAAAACATTAAGAACAAACTTGGGCATCTCTTGAGGGGTTCCACAAGTAGTCATTTCCCGATGGATACGCACAGTTACGATCGCTACGTTGCAATTCAACTTTGACGTGTGGTACTACAAATAAACTCGTAATACAATTTCTAGGTTGTAAGGACGCAAGGGAATCATGGATGTACAGACACCTCAAACGATTTTGGATCACTTATAGCGCAGCATGTGTACACAGCCTCAATTATTGTAGTTATTCAACTTCAGTATTAAGTTCAACGAATTTTATGGTCATAATATTCATGCGCTGCAGACGTTCCTGTCGTTGTCGATGATTAGCTATTAGAAGCACGCTGCTTTTACGATGATAAGCTGCTGATCGTTGCCTTTCTGCTGCATTTACGATGATACTTTTACTCGTTTTACCGGTCGAGTGCGCGAAGAAAGTTTCTTTGCCTGAAAATACAGCTACTTCGTGCCATGTGTTCCAACTGCTCGCAAGGAGAATAATGCTTTTGACATCTGTCTTCGAAACTAGCATAGCTCGTCCTTAGTGAAGTTGCTAAATAATCACAGAAGCGTGTGGGAGTTGGCGCTTATTCAAGTTATGGATTAAGAGATAAAAGATGAATTCAGGATTTATTGAGTTACAAGTATGTGAACTGATTGAAGAACAAGTCACGATGAAAAAAGTCAAGCTTTTGTGCCAGCATTATCTTAATTCAAAAAAGCATTCATTCGCATCGAAACAGCGAAGCGAACATTCTCAAAGAGCTCGACGCAGCTCGAAAGGAAACAAACAGGCAATTACATGTGCTGCAATTAGACGCACGCTTCGATAATGGCAGGAACGTGCAATTACGTTGCAACGCACCGGCTAATAAATTGCATCATGGGGAGGCTGAAAGAATTCCGAGGAAATTGCGAATGCTCCCGATTCCTCGGGAAGGAATATTGAGAGATCGTTTGGAAAGTTGCGCAAATTCTAGCGAAACTTGAACGTAAATAGTCAATCAGCAGAGGAACCTCATAATCGGATCAGAAGTTCACAACCGTCACCTTGTCCTAATTACCGTGTCATTAATGCGAAGCTGCGCTGCGCACATGCCCTATTGGCCGATATTGGCTACTGGGAAGAGATATTAACGGAACAACCTGCCATTGTTTCATTATAATTAGTTAACATATATTACGTCATGTGTTCACTCAAACAAATCCAGACGTTTCAAATATTCAGAAATTAATCAATAGACAGGGTGCAGCGGAATAAATGCAGCTATGCTTCTGAAACGACAGTAAAGTAATTCAGCGAAATATATTTAATTCCATTGAATTCGTCGTACATTTATTTGCAAATTATGTACTTCTTTTGTATTCCTTAGTTTTAGGATATCAAACGAACATATACATATTGTTTTGCAATTGTAGTAAAGCAAAACATCATTCTGTTTATCAAATTGTTTGTTTCTTTGATGTTCGCTAAGATATTGTTGTGGAAGCAATTGAAAGAGAGAGTTTGGACATTCAAGCAATCATCTTGAAAAAGGAAGAAAGCGGGCGTGAACACTTCCAGGAAATGCAAGCTCAAGAAGCGAGTCGATAAAAATCCGGAGATTATGGTTGCCAATAATCCAGTCTCAATGAGGATCGTCAAAACATGTTTGGCCGGTGGAATACAGGGTTCGGTCGATCTTGGAGACCAAATCTTGTGCTAAGCCTCACAAAAGTTTGAAATTTTCGAAGCAATCAACGAATCATCGTGATAGAATGACGCCGGAAAAGCTGCGGCCTATCGCCGAAAATGAAAAAAAAAAAGAAAAAAAAACGTTTGAAGTGATATATTTACGACTTAATTTCAAAATGGATTGAGTATGTCAATAAAAAAAGGTTATTTCAATGGTATCGATAATTGGCTTCTCGAAAATCGCTGCGTAAATAAAATTATGACTAACTAAACGAGTTTCACTTATTTTGCCGCGCCCTGTGCATTTCTTGTTAGCTGCGATTGTATTTACAATGCAAATCCAGAATTGTAATGATGTCACGTATTCTATGTAGTATTAATCAAACGATTGTTCCCAAAGAGGCAAAAACTTGTTTTCCGCCATTTCATTGTCAGTCACAGAACATTGCGCTCGCAAATGATGTCACCTCATCGTATCAAACTTTTCTTGTTTTCCAAACACGTGCCGTAAGGTATTATTTCATCAGCAGCGAACGCAATTGTCCAAATTCTCTTGTCACGACATCGAATCGTCGCATACAGACAGTTTCATCTGCTCGTTCGTGATAGTAATCGGCAAAATAGATAAGCACACTAACGAAATGCCAATGGTTGGGGCTGTAGTCAAGGCCGGCTGAGGGAAAGAAATGAGAGAGAGGAGGTAACAGAAAGGTGAGGTGGCGTTACAAGGCACCCACTGTCGTCTGTGGTCTTTGGAGAACGTGTGCGAACCGAACACCAAGCTCCAACCGCATTCCTGATCTACCACGATCGATCAGTGACCGAACTCGAAAAATTTGCGCAACGAATGCGTGATGCGTTAGTATCGTTCTCTTGTCTCTTCGTGTACTGTCAACAGGTTATAATTGAAATACTAATTACGGATTTTTTATGCATTCATAGAAAAAACTGCAGCTATAGAAAATACATAAAGTATGCACGTAATGCGTGAAAATGAACATAATATCAAAAGTGAAATACGTAGCATCATTTTTGCAGAATAAAAAGAAGACAATCTAGATTTAATTGAAATAACCAAAATTTTATTTAGCATAAAAATACGCTGCCTAATTTTAATCGTTTAGCTTTCTACGTAATGCAATGGTGATAAATTAGAAGCGTGGGCCGCGTCAGGTGAAAGGCATTGATCGTTCGCTTTTTCGTAAGGCGTTGCAATAGTGAGTGTAAAAAATGAGCTTTGGAAATGTCTTTAGATCGGTCTGCGTTTCAAGTTGGGCAGGGAACGTATTATGCTTAAGACTCGAATGAATTGAGGTTGATAGATTGACGGGGACGTGGTGTAACAGGTGTGATGAACTAATGTTTGGATTAACGACAGGAAGGTTTATGCAATTGATCTATTAATCATCGATCGGTTTATCGGTGCTCATTAATCACTTCGCCTCTGGAATTTATCGAAATTTTTAAGGAGTGCCAGGATAAAAGAGATTAAGGAAATAAATAAAGTGAAATAAGAGAAAAAAATCATTAAAAATTATTGGCATATGCAGTCGTTTAAGGTTCAAGCGATGAAACTTCATAAAATGTTCATTGCCAACAACAGCTATCGAATGCGTGTATTAACGCGATACCGCTAAACGGTTGCCAATAAAATACCATGATATAGGAAAATCGCTTGGCGGCACCACCAAAGTGATTATGGTGGCTATTAGTCTCGTCATAAATATTTTAATATGATTTCTCTCGTTTATTCACTCTTCGTATATCCTCCTTCCAGCGCTGCTGCTGAAAGTCACGTAATGTAATCGTTAATGAAGTATTTGAAATTGCAATCGATTTATCCGAATGCATACCCTGCGTGGAAAAATGATATATTGCATGATTCTGTTAAAAATGTACAGGAGTCTCGATATCTTACTATTTTATTATATTATTTTATTAATTGATATCTACTGCGGGATGAAATTGTATGCTCACTTCCTAAAATAGAATAACTTTCCTAAAGTTGTCTTTTTAGTTTGTTTTAAGGTTTGTGAAATTTCTGGATGATATATAAAAACAGCAGATGTGTGAAATTACGAAATAAATGTAAAAATTGCTTTTTATAATTCTTTTATTTATGCGTGCTAAAGGATGTATAACACGTTTTGTATAAAAATCTATATTAGTTATGTCTATAATATGGTAAACACAGTTATTCGAAATGGGTTACATTCGGTATAGAGATTCTAAAGGCTATGTGTGAAGTATAAATTGCTACAGATCCCGAAAATGTGTCAATCTCACGAAATTTTTAACAGACACTCACAACTTAGGTAAAAACGTTAGTTTTAAAGAGAAATGCGATTTTTACATTGTTGCTTAAAATTTCGAGCAATTTCTATTTTTCATATTTTTATGCAGGATCCAGTTTTATTTCTATCTCCCATTAAATATGCTAATAAAAGAGAATCGAATAGATCAATTTAAAAAAAAAGTGATTCTGCTTCTAGAAATGAACTCACAATTTTACCCAGTAATATAAGTAATAATGAAAACAGTTTGTTCTTATCATTAAAAGTTATTTCTCATTACAGGGCTTTGACACCGTCGAACGGCTCAACGAATCTGGAGAACTGAGAGATATGCTAAAACCTTACCAGGTAATTAAAACTTACGTTTTATAAAGTTCCGTCTTCGTGAAACATGTGCATAATTCAATTTCTGCGAATGCCTTTATAATACCTGAAGTGGATAATAAAATACATTTATTTTAATTCATTTATGTATACAATGCCAATTATGAGACTCGCCGGATTCTTGAAATATTTTATCAAATTTGCTGAAAGCTCTTCTTTCTGTCTTATTATCAACTTTACATAAAAGGTTGCTTGAGGGAAATAATTAAGTTAGCTAATTCCGGTGTTATTAAATTATCCACGAAATTTGAATTCTATTTTAAAAGAATTCAAGTTGAAAGCATTCTTTACAAACGAAGGATCATCTAAAGATCAACGAGAAATAAAATATCATTGTAATTCTTCTACTCTTTCGTCGAGACCTCCAAGGCAAAAATGAACGTTTATCATGTTTTACAAACATACCATAGTATTATCTGAAAAATTTCCTAAGAAAGCATCTGATAATAAGAATCGAATATCATCTCCAATTCGAATATCACCTCCAATTTCAATTCTTCAAGGAACTTGTTAGCTATTCAAAGGAACGTATTCGATTTGTTCAGATTCACCATAATCTCACAACGACACGTACTTCTTAGAACAATAACTGAGAATCGCATGCTATCAATACTTCACCTGTAAGGTAAAAGAAATTATTTGACCGTTCAGGAATTCTGCGTCTTTCCCGAGAATTCGCTACGTAACTATGTATGTTCCACGTCTGCGGAATATTTATGCCGCGTGGAAGAATGGAACGGCCGTGTCAGACATTATACACATAACTGTTGTGTACCATAAAGGAATTTGAGCGTGTTGAATCGGGCGCGCGCGCGTACAATCCGTCGCGAACGCAAGGTTGTAACAATCCTTTCACTTTTATCCGGTGATATCTACCTACCTACCTATCTACCTACCTACCTACCTATTATACCTACCTACCTACCTCCACCTTCCTTCTCCGTTCGAGATCATAAATTTCGATGTCGCGCGATTGAGGTTTACCTTGCAGCGAACAAAGGTCGTTTACACTGTTACTGTTGCTACTGTCACTTTCCTCGTATTCAGACTACGGGTGTTTGCGCTAAAGAAGCAGAACAATACTAAAAATATGGCAGACAAATCTTACAAGCGTTTTAGAATAATTGCAAGCTCCTCAATAAGCTCGTTTCAGACTACGAGTGTTTGCGCTAAAAAAGCAGAGCAATACTAAAAATATGACAGACAAATCTTACAAACGTTTTATTATAGAATAATTGCAAGCTCCTCAATAAACGTTATTGTAATTACCTTGACTTCATCCTGGGAATATTAAGAAACAAAATTAATTGCACGCTTCATGTGACAAAGAAATATGTAATTAAATGACACCTGAGATGTATCCTCTCACGTCATTACGCAATACTCTGACGCAATGTGCCTATTGCTATGCTAATTCTCGTTAGTACGATGAATGCATATTTTATACGTGCAGTATATGTTTTTATGTTCATGTTTACCTATGTATATGTATGCACAAGATTTACTATTTCATTAATGCGTCGAATAGCAAGTACATCTTGTTATCCGCGTAGAATCCGGCAGAAGAAGCATCGGGATTACGTCAGTGTCCTATTATTGGTTGCAATCTACTGTTCCTCGCTACATTTTATTCAATTCAGAAAAATATGGACTCAACTGTTTTCAGTGACAATAGAGACTGGATATTAGTTACATTTCCGTCGTGCATTTCGTTACCTTTCATTAAACCCTTTTATACTATATTATCGTGGATTTCGAACGAAAATCGCGGTTCGTGTTTGGGCATGCGAACTGTATAATAAATAAATTAGATAGAAGTGAAATTGTAATGACACAACAAATGGGAAATTTCTCTTTTCTTCATCGATGTAATATAATGCATCCATAATGTTTCACGTTTTCTAATTAATTAACTAATTAATTACAGTCTCATACCTTCCGGAATGTACATACATAGCTGTTAATTATCTGTTTGCTTTACCTACTTATTTTGAAAATCTGCACAAGAGTACGTTTTACTTATAATTACTAAGCAATACATCATGAGAGTGAAAAAGCAGATCAGAACAGGAACATCAGAAAGTTAGCCGCGTTTTAATACCATAATCGTCGATGGTGAGGAAGTTTAAACAATTTTGTTTGCTACATTCCTTTCGTATTAGCGCGCGTTTTTTCGCGTAGAATGCAATTGAAAATGACTAAAAGTGAAAGCGTTATTACGCAATACGACCGAACGCTCCGCGTGCGTTGAAAATTAATGTAGAAACGAGAATCGTCACGCTTGTTCTCTAATCGTCGAGTGATAGTATCCGGGAATCGTTCCGTTATTAGATTGAGTACATTAGGTAGATGAGACCTACCTACACATTACGTAAATGGAGTCGATTTAAGCAGCTGAGCTGAGAACACGATTGACACATCCACATATTAACCGATATATATTTAGAGGAATAATAAATCTAGCTTTGATTCAAATATAATATGTCTAGGACTGTTTAGATTAGATTTCACCGAAATGCTAGCAGAAATTCGTGGCCTGCACGAAAAATATACTGTTAGTCATTAATGACAGATTTGGCATTTTACGCGCTGAGGTATAATTGACGTTTATAGATACATATTTTCATTTGAATATGGTATCAAAATTATTTCATATGTCTCATAATTGGAATTCATCGTAGATATAAAAGAATAGACCGAGTGTTCAATCAATTTTTGTTAAGCCTGAAGAAGATAAGAATAGAACATGTTTTAGATGAGTTTCTGTATCTCTCTCTCTCTATCTCTCTCCCTTCTCTCCCTCTTTCTCTCGCATGATGATAGAAGAAGAAGAAACTCTCAATCGTTTGCCTTCAAATCTTCCACTTGGGCTCTTTTCTGTTCGGTCTGCTTTCGAAGTTATGAAATTTATTATAGGGCTAAAGTAGTCAGTAGTAAAAGCTGAAACTTAAATGTAGGACGCTCTGATCTTTACTCAATCAGTTTTTCGAAGAAATGTTTAACAACCTAATTATCTGTTCATATAAAGACGAAAAGTCGATTTTTGTATTTTTTACCAATTTGCTGAGTATTATCGATGCTGTACCTTATCGTACAGATTTAAGGGAAATACTTGTTATGCAAACTAAACATTGTGATCTAATTAAATCGTCATGCGTGTTTCAATTCCCGTTAAGTATCAAAGAGAATTCCCGACATTAGTATAGTTACATTCATAATATTTGCTTCAAAAGGAATGAATTACACGATTATGATTACTTTATCACCATCTTGTTACAGAAATTTATGAATAATGCGTTGGTTATTTACATTTCAGAGTGAGGACGCCTGCACAGTTTGCTTATTCTGCGGGGGCTACCAATGGCAGCTATGCCCAACTTGCAACGGCAGCAAGAGATCCGTCCACCGCAACGACTTCACCGCCGAATTCGTCGCCCTAAAATGCGCCAAGTGCGACGTGAACGGATTGATTCGCTCCCCGCATTGTTGAAACATTAACATAATTTGTAAGAAAGAAAGAAAGAAAGAAACAACGATTTTGTAGCGATATTTTCAGATCTGATACCAACTCGCATTTAAAACTAAGGTGCTACGATATGTTAAAACCTATTAAAAAGCGTTACGAAGAGGTATATACTGTCGTAAAAAAAATAAATACTTACTGGATCCGTTATTCAATTAATTCGTGTAATCAAGCGCGCACGTGCCGTCTCGACTCGAATTTCCTATATTTTTCATTCCCCGTAGAAGACAAATTCCAGGAATTACGAAGTGTTCGTGAATATTCGAGATAAAACGGCAATAACACATCGAGCATGAATCGCAAACGCTTCTTGCGTGAACATGCACGTGAACTGTAAAATAATAACTAATAAAGCTTATCTAATGTTTTGTAATATGCAAACGGTGTACATTTATTTTTTATTCCAATAAATTCACCTAAGTTTCTTGTACTCTTTCCCAAATTCACTTTCCTAAATGGTCTATTTATTGCAGTTTATTTATTCTCGCTCTGAATTTAACGTTTATCTAGATAAACCGCAGTAATTAGCGAAATATTCTAACTCTCTTATTTCTAATTCCAGCTGTTACATACGTACATTTAATCTCTCTCCAGACGACCGCAACTTCAAAACCGCAGTTTGAAAACGAAGTGAACGCAAGAGAACGATAGACCTCTGTTAACATATCCGAGATAGTAAGGGATAAATACATACATCTACAGACTATATAAATCTAAATCAGACTAGAAATCTCATTTACGTGCTATGAACTTTTGTATTAATGGAGTGAACGTGAAAAACGAAATTCGGTTTCTTCACTCGAATTTGTTGGACATAGCAATCGGGGCGCAGAGAGTTACACGGTGTAATTAGCGCACTTTCGTTTTGTAGATGATCTGATTACCACGCGACGAGGCCTCGCAATTAACGCGAGACGAAGCGTTTAATTCGTTACAGGCCGTGATACGAATCTTTATTGTGCGATATCCAGTGACTTATTATCAGACAATTTTTCAGACGTTCCTTTATCATCGTGTTTGGAAACTCATCAATTTAGACNCGACGAGGCCTCGCAATTAACGCGAGACGAAGCGTTTAATTCGTTACAGGCCGTGATACGAATCTTTATTGTGCGATATCCACACTCCAGTGATTTATTATCAGACAATTTTTCAGACGTTCCTTTATCATCGTGTTTGGGAACTCATCAATTTAGATGAGATACTAAATTGTCAATAAGCCAATTAATATGTCACAGATAAGGATTTTCTATTTTTAATCTTCATCACTTTTATCAATTACTACAAATAAGATGTATTTTTCATTCTGAGCAATTTCATTTTAAAATCATGATTCTTTATTTTGTCATAGATTATTGTTTTTGAAAGAACATACAGAAATGTGAAATATTTCTTAATCAATTTTTGTCACTGATGTCAGCGAAGATTTCTGTCCCTCAGGACTAAATCTTTTTTTCCTCTCGATGTCTTATTTCCTTATTTACTTCATCCTCTCCCTATTTGCCGTAAGTAAATAATTCCCTCTCTGTTTTTTATGAAATCTAAACAAGTCAAAGACGTCTTCCTATTAACTATTTTATTTTCTTATTTTAGATTTCAGATTTAATTTTGCACCATAACTATTATTCTTGGCAATTTTGCAAACCAATAACATTTCTTCATCGAAGAAAAATATTTGTGGTTTCATAAAAAATGAACGAACATCCTGTAAACAACCCTAAAGATTTACTCTTTTCCATCTCCAGCAGAAATTTGATACCAATTATGTTAAACATTGAAACTTCGAGTCTCTAAAAATACCCCGAAATCTGGACCGTATTGGGAGTTCTTCGTTTGTGAAAATACGTTCGATCGTCACCTCCACCAATATATCCCGCTAAATATTTACTCTGTGGAGCCAAACAGGTCCACCTCCGCCATTGCATGGTATTTGTATTGCTATTCACGGTATATATTCTGCGAAAGAAGAAACGTATGCGATCGTCCCACGGTACGCGAGTAAGCGACGAGATTCGCACGCGTGAGAGAATCAGTGGATATCTTAAAACACGGTATCATACATGAGAGTTCTGCTATTAAAGATGACGAGTCAACGAACAGGAAGCACATCTTTCCTGGACGTTAGGAGTGACAGCCCTCTGCGAAATATTCTGCCCGATATTTTCCTCCTCTTTCAGAACGAAACCTACTTTATATTTCGTAACGCGTAATTCAGCCTCCACAATTAAACGTGACCGAGTATGAAAACCATTGTGCCGTTGTTGTGTCACCTCTCTCTCCTTTCTTCGTGCTTTTTATAGAAATAACCTTCGGAACTACCACTCCTTTGGGAAAGAAGACAGCGTAATCGAGAATCTGTTCTCTCGCGAGTTATTGTTTTAAGAAAATTATTCCTCATTAAGAATACGATTATTCAGAAGCTAAAAACGAAGTAAAGCACAGCGATTGGACAATTGAGGTGAATTTAGGTAACTTAAATATCTGACGAAATTACAGCAACGTAAAAAGAAACTATGGACATTGCAGACATTCTCAGATGAAAAATAGGTACACTTTCTCAATAAAGCTTTTGGAATTGACATTAACAATTACAAATATTACAGATATTTTCACAATTGACGATATTATCTTACATTACATGAAACTTACACATGTTACATTTTCAGTTACGCAGTAGAATAAATAAAATTGGTTAGACAAGTGGAATTACTATGGACCGTATTTTCCTTTTCAGTTTCAGNGCACAGCGATTGGACAATTGAGGTGAATTTAGGTAACTTAAATATCTGACAAAATTACAGCAACGTAAAAAGAAACTGTGGATATTGCAGATATTCTCAGATGAAAAATAGGTACACTTTCTCAATAAAGCTTTTGGAATTGACATTAACAATTACAAATATTACAGATATTTTCACAATTGACGATATTATCTTACATTACATGAAACTTACACATGTTACATTTTCAGTTACGCAGTAGAATAAATAAAATTGGTTAGACAAGTGGAATTACTATGGACCGTATTTTCCTTTTCAGTTTCAGTACGATTAGAAGACGATGGAACAAAATTCTGTGTTGTCATTTTTTATCAAGCAATGACAAATGAAGTTTTAATTAATATCGCAGAACGCGTTAATCGTTTCAATGTCGAACACGCTCGCTATCTGGAGTGGCAACGCGATCGAAGGGACGCGGATTATGTACGCAACAAGTCACGCCAATAGTTGGAGCGAGCAGTCCTGTGCGATTCAAGAAGGACATTTGCAATGTATGCACGCAGAGCAATCAGCTACCATTTACGCGGCGACAATACTAATTTAGTACTACAGAGCGGTTACCATAGTAATTGCAATGCGCCAAGCTTTCCATCGAGCCATGCATTTTTACTTAATGAAATTCCATTTGCACGATTTAATTGGTACATCATTATATTATTGAAAACGGATGGAAAAGTTTCAATTAAAAACTTTCAATTAATATTCGTGATTTTTTTCATTTGAACGTACACAATTAGTTGGGGAATAAAATCTGCGAAGATGCAATTCCGCTGGCAACCACAACTTATATCGCTGAAATTGATTTCCAGGTACATGCCTGCAATGTTTATTTTAGCGGAGGTTTTTAGTCGACCATAAATGTATAAAATTTCAATTTGCTCTGCTTTATGCAATCTGTAAATGAACGTTGCTATGTGAATCAAAGTTAAATTCTAATAGGTTATAAAGGTTACATCACACACATATGTATAATATATAGTAACTTAAAAATATTCGGACACTATATATCTTTATTTATTAACAATCTCTCGAATTGGTTTCGTTTCAATACAGTAATTATTATACTTCGTAAATAGTTATAAAATTTATTTCCTTGATTGCATGAATTATAATAATATTGAAAACTAAATGAAATGTTCATTATTTTTCGTATTACAAAAATATTCTGATCCTATGAATAGATATATGATATGACATGAATAATAACAAAGATGTACATATACAACCAATGTTGAGTACACCTTAGTGTCTGAATATTTTCGTGAGTTCCTTTATATCTGAACGCAAAAATCCTAATGTTATTATATATTTTCTATAATTGAGTTAAACACGGTATTTATAAACAATCGTATCGAATGTTGCGTCGAATACACATTCGCGTAATATTCCCCAAATTTCTCATTAAACTTTTTAGTGAAATAACTTACCAGTAATCCACGAAGTTTAGAACCTAAATGTATTTTTTAAGGACGCATATAGACTTATATAACTCCAATAAACGAATCAATGTGTACAAAGAACGAATGTCATCGTTGCTCAATAATACGAATCAACACGATTCATTGGAATCTTCGTGCCAGTTATGCAAGTTTGTTAGTGACGGATCAGCGATTCTACATAAATTCTATTTATTAACAGTGGCGGATCGAAAAGCTGGTTTCGCTATATTGGCATGCCTTCGCGCTGCCAATAGAATGTCACGTACAGTGTCGTGTTCGCTGGACGAACGTCATCTTATGGACTTTCAATCGGTTTTACTGAATTGTATATCCGTGCCAGAGGCGAAAAAATAAACAGCGATCGTGTATTGTTAAACCGTGGAAGTCTTTCCAACTGCAAATAAACTGGCAATAAAATTTTGAAAAGGAAAAAAGATTTAATTGTTTCGTGAAAGCTTGTTAGAGGACTTATAAGCAAAACTTGCTTCAGAACGATTTCAAGCGAACAAATAAACAGAAAATATACTTTGATGAATAATTAATAAGTTTTGATTTATATTTATAACTAAATTTGTAACACAACATACATTAAATAATGAATAGTTGTTAATATACGTGTCAGAATCGTACTATTACTGAGCAATTATAATTTGTTTCGTTTAAGCGACTATTAATCCAATACGTG
>SMSR01015812.1:16594-38022 GCA_019453355.1 Ceratina japonica
TAAAATAAAGTTGTAACAAAAAACTTATAATCCAAGCAGCAAATTTATTTAATTAAAATACTCATCCAAAGATCAACCGAGAAACGTCATAAAAAAGCAGTAACAGAGAGCGAATTGTACATATCCTCAATTCTACATATTAGTATGCTCTACTATATTGGCAAACTGGAAAGGGATCCATCTCAAATGATGAGAAAGCCTCTGAGCGACGTTAATCTAAACACTTGGAACGCAATTTCCGATATCTACGATACCCCGGAGGTTCATACTAAGGAAACCGCAGTAGTTCAGTTAAATACGATCAGATTAAATCAATGTATCAGACCTTCTATTAAGAGAAACGAAAATACAAGACATCATTAAAATATGCTAGAGTATAAAACTAAGAATTCTTGGGCTAAATATTGACGCACGTCACTATTCGAAATTAATTATAACATTAATGGAAAATTCGAGTTATGCTTAGAACATACTCTATTGAAACGGAGGTGACTTCTCAAGCGTTAACTTTGAAAGGGATGGAAACGTTTAGCTACATGCTATGCTATCTTTTACAGCACGGTATTAGCTGCAACACTTTTCTTATTACTCACAAAAGCTGCGTTTACACTAAGTAAACATACAATATATCAAAATTATACAATTTGTTGAAAATGCAAGGAGCAAAATATTATGTTAAGTTATTGTAGATAGAAATATGTTACGTAATAAAATTTGAAACAAATTTGTTATACAACTACGTTTTGTTAGATAGTACAGATGCACCTTAAGCGATATGAAATTTGAAGCAATTTGAAGGAGAAAAGTCGTAGTTCTGGAAAAGAGACAACACATAGCTAAACTATACCTATCCCTTTTGAAGGATCTATCTCCACTTCCGACACGTACTCCTTCATTAGTGTGTGCTTTGAGAAGTTATCCAATATTTCATAAAAATTAGTGTTCAACTATTAGGCCAAGTATGACGAAAAATAAATTCGGCTGATATTCGTTAAAAAAAGACTGGTCAGCAGCTGCTATGCCGAAGTTAAAATTTTTCTCGTCACCTTGACTCTCGGCACAACGCCATGACATAACGTTATCCAGGTTAAAGCGCCGGTTTAGGACACGTGGCTGCAGACGCAGCCTGCCTGCTATACGTACACGTACATACATATATTGCGCGTTGTCCCAGGCAACCCAGGGAAAAAGTCGCGGATGCAACGGGTACTACGTCAGCATACAATGAACTCAAATCGATCCTCGCTACACTAGTTGCGCCGATCCACAATGCTCGCTTCTCTCTTGTGCATTCAAATGTGCACACGTATTTATACGTCTGTACACTGTACACACAGAAGCGTACGCGAATCCAGCCCCGACGACGACGGGATCATTGGATCGATGGCAACTGGTGGCAGAGAACACCGGACGGTGGGATGGAAAGGAACGACTCTTTGCGGGAAGCCGGGGAATAGAGAAAGTGGAACGGCAGGGGTTGAAAATCAGAAAGGAGCGCCACCCTAACCGAGGCCCAGGCAGAGAAACACCGTCGGCCTTGGATGAACCCCGATCGAAGCGGTCCTTGAAATCCTTGCATCCTTTTCGCGCATCAAGTCCACGTGCCCACAGGTTACTCATTGCCGGAGGAGTTAGACGGACGATCCGAGTAGATCAATCCGTGTAAATGTTCATCTGTTATTTGTAAAGATGATCCACGCATATTCATGAACTATTTGAAGAGGACAAATATGGTAGGTACATACACATACATTAACGCGAATTCGGCCAATGTTTGTAATTGTTCTCAGGAAACGTTGATATTTCCAACAAAATTTGTTGTTAGCGTTTACTGAGTACAAGGGCTAATTATACCTTCCGCGTAGTAACCGACCACAAACGTTTGCTATATTACAGTTTGCAGATATTGGCTATACTGGAGGGTATTGAACTATTTTGCTGCCGCATTATATCGAGCTATATTTCCTTCAACTACGATGTTTACTACGAAATTGGAGATACATATATTTCGCTTTCGTAGAAATTAAATCGCATAACCGTTTATGACCTGCTATTGTTAAAAGATTATTTACTAATTATTTTCTAAACAACTAATGCCTCTGGATTTTAAGAAAAGTACATTTCTCTTCATATTTTTGCTTATGCGCATCGATAGGGCATTAACAGATACTTATACATTAATACGAAACGTGTGTTTCATAAATACAGTAATTGAAACGTGGTTATACTCTTAATTTGTTAATTCTATCAGTTATGCGTGCAACAAGTCTCGCGGAAAAGCTCGATTTCGGGCATGTAACGTCTATGAAAAGGAAAGAGAATTCAATAAGAGGTAATAAGAATGGATGTCGAGATTGGCCACAGGATGTTGCGAAATTTGAGAGAGAGAGACATGGAGTGAGAGAAGATTCTGAAGGGGAGCCTCATAAGAAATATCTCGATTAATAATTCATCCGCTTTTATATTCTTGGAGAGCTGTTTCCGTGATTCTTAGGGCAGAGCCTGCCGATGCTTATGAATTCTTCAAAGGTTTCCCTTTGTCGGATGAGCGAGTATCCTCTGGGTGTCGGTGGACTTATGTCAAGGGTTGTGAAAAACAGCTCGTAAATTGTTGGCCACGCTTTAATCCTACTCTATCATTCCATGTGGAAAACTCGTTACGTAAAGCATGATTAGCGATGATGCAATTCATGGTCCAAGACACTAAATAATTTAAACAATCCTTTAGAAAACATTTCTTAATTCACTTCAAGTTCCTTAAGAGAAGAATTTCGATGTAATCTGACAATTTGCGTAGTTATTTATAAAGTCAGCATATCATATTTAACAGAGAGCTTTTATTATCTTACTCATTTGCTACCAAAGAAATGAGTCGCTTATTAAGGTGACAAGAGCAAACTATCAAGTATACGTTGAAGGCGAAGAGTAGAAAAAGTGCGAACAAAATGCAATAATTACAGGGTGCGCATGGTTCATGCACCTGCTTGTGCTTATCTATATATATACCGGCGTACGCATTCAAGGACATGCACGTGCTGCAAGGGGATCCAATAACCCTGCCTCGTAGGGGGGCGCGAATTGTTTACGAACAGGATTATGCAGGTAAAGTATCCTCCCCTCGAAAATATCCCCAACTCTGTACTACATGTGTGTACTATAATTGTTGATATACGTAAATACGTATATACGTATTAATTGCCACCCTGCGAAACCCGACGATATTGAGCACAAAAATGTCAGTGCCGTCATATCAGACCATCGAGGCACAAGGCAGCGGAAAGCGAAGATCAAACACGAATCTATTGAGAGTTGAGGGTAGGTATAAAAACGATGGGAAGGTGAAAAAGCGGCAGACGAGAGGAAAGAGGATGCATTACTGGACACGAGTATCTGCGCTAGCCGAGACCTTCACCGAGACCCAGTTGCTCGACATTGCCCCTGTGCTGTGTTCGAACCGGCGCACTCCGCCCTACCTGTAGCGATTTCAAAGAATATAACAATCGAGATGTAGCGAATTTGTTGAAAGCAACAATAAACACGCGTACTAATATTATGATCGTTTATTATTCGTGTTGCTAGTGTTTAAAATGTTACGTCTCTTCAATTTTATCCGAAGCCGTTCAAAAATACCTGCGGCACAAAAATAATTAAATAGTCTCCCATTTTAGAAAATAGTTTTGGTCGCCATGTGCTTTTATATAAATTGTCGGTTATCTGGGTCGTTGTATGCATTCATGCGTCTAGTATATTGGAAGCTTTCGTGGTGGTCAGACGTTCCGAGCCAAGGCAACCTAGTCTAGCATACCACCAGTCCCTTCTTCACCATTCCTGCCTGCACTCTATTCACCCTGGTTTAGGTATCGCCTTGCTACCCCATCCTGTACCTAACGTGTTGCCAGCCAAGGAACGTTGAGGGGTAGGAAGAACTAGGGGGGAGGGAGTGTTGGACGCACGCGAGGGTCAAGGAGGGTAAGAAGCGAGCAGGACGGAGGGCTTCAAGGGAAAAGCTGGCGAACGCAGGCGCGAACGCAGACGCAATAAGTCGGCGAAACGGCGCGGCGCCGAGCATTCCAGCGGCGGCAGACAACGCGGCACGATCAAGCCCAGATAATCACTTTGTCGCATCCGCTTGCAGCGTGTGCTACGTCGACCAGATCCTCCGTCAGTCACTCATCCGACCGGATATGGGTGTCCTGAAGACCGCCTTGGAGAACATACTCGAGGAGACCGTGGTCCCCAGCGAGGAGGCGAATTACTCCGTGCAGGGTCATACCGGTGAGTTTATTTAGAGCTTTTCATATTTAAATGTGCTTATGTTTCATACGCGTCTCTGATTGTAATATGTAAAGAGTATACGGCTAATGTCTGTATCGAGTATGAAAAACAACCCGGTGCTTACCACGGGTGAAGATATTTTGTCGTGACGGGACATCGCGATTAGTATGTTCACGAAAACGTAAAGGGGAAGCGGGCTTTTCGTGGTTAATTGTAGTGAGAATTTAAAGGCGATGTGGCGAGCCGTCCACATGAGCAACTGCTAACAGGTGTTTGAAGATACAGATATACTGGTTGCGCTCCAACTATGTATATGTATACTTTGCTCACAGCGTACAAGACGTCGCTTCGGGTCACGTCGTGCGCCGGGGTGACGTTGAAATTATTCAGAATTTCCTACCCGATCCTTTTCAAGCACCCTCGGCGGTAGATTAATCGACTTAAGGTCGATTAGCGGCTTGCGGTTCTGCGTTCAGTTAGAATTAAACGTTGTTAGTCCTATTCGGAAACGCGCATTGTCGGGGAGGATGATATTATTTTTAAACGCGGTTAGAAATCGAGTTTATGGATTAGAAGATTAATTTGGGCAAACTTGTAAAGCTGGAAGAATTCTTAAAACGTTTGCTTGTTGAAAAGAAAATACCACAGAATTTTCAAGCTTCTTATCTCGAGTAGAGAATAGAAATTTTTACGGTCGAGTACGAAAATACGAAAACAAGAATCTACACAAAATTCTTGATTAACGTTGTGGAAGGGTCATTTTGCTTATCCATATGTATAGTAACGACTGCGGATATTTATGCAAACTAAAACTTTTGTAATGTAAATTTAGAAAGTGCAATGTAAATTGAGGTTTTTTATATTATTCTTTCTACGAAAATAAAATAAATGATTCTTAAAAAATAGTGGCATGTGCGTAGTCTACATTCATGCATATTCAATTTTTCCATAAATCATAAAATCCACAGTATTAGAGATCATATTTTTTTAAAACATTCAATTCCTTTATGTCTCATCTCTTGTTTATGAAACGAGTACTTTGGATAAAGTACGTACGTTTAACGTAACAAATGTAGGAGAATCGAGGAATTCAATTGTACCAATATTCCGATCATTTTTTGACAAAATAAAAATGATCTGCTTTCCAAAGTTGTTTCTCCGATTTCGATNTTGAATCCTTATGTTGAATGGCAAAATTCTAATTACGCTGGTAAAAAATATAGATGCAATAATTAGAGAATTTTGTAATTTTGTATAATTGTTAATACATGTTTAAGAATATTTAAAAATTGAAATATTAAGTTCAAGGATAATATTTAAGATAGACAATAATAAGCGAACGGAAGCAAAGAATGTAGAACTTGTCGACAATGTAAGTANGACGTGTTTTCTTTGCAATTTATCACCGTGACACACTTCGAAACGGCGATATGCGGAATAGTGTAGGCGTTGCGTTTATTTTAAAACTAGCATGTATCAATCCTATTTATATTTACTTCACCAGAAAAGATCGATGGCGATTCCGTGCGGAGATTAAATCATTTTTGTTCGAAAAATTTGTCTATCATTTTTACAGCTGACCGTGTTTATTGATCCATCCCGAGTGCTCAGTGAAGTCTAAGCGATAGGTTTAAAAACACGCATTCGTGCGAGTTTGTAAAGGCACGTAAGCATGCGTGAAAGCGTAGCTTCATTGTTGTTTGCCCAATGTAAAGCAATTTCCCGTTTGTTTTCAAGAGAAACAAAAGGTAAATCGCGATAGTACATAGTACGAATAGCTCTCGGCGAAAGGAGCAAAACCTACGTCATATTAAAGACGAGGAACAATGTGATAGCGTCGTCCTTGGCCTCGCAAGGCCCCTTACAGCTCGATGGGAAACGTAAGTAGTATCTATTCATTCTGGAAACGGGAAATGTTAAACGCGCGGTCGCGTTCTCACATGGANGAAAAGTAAGTAGTATCTATTCATTCTGGAAACGGGAAATGTTAAACGCGCATTCGCGTTCTCACATGGGAATATTTATATGTATGTGGCTCTGACAATGATAAATCAACCTGCACCGCCAGCGCTAACAGCTTTCTGATCCACTTAAATCTATCATTCGTTGAAGCTCAGCTCTTAAAGCAAATTTGGTTCGCCTTTTTCAGTACGCCATTTCCTACAATTTTTTGTTTAATATAACGAAATTCAGTCAACGTAATACGTTCGATGTTTACAAAAACTTGTTTGATCCGGGAACACGCACGATTGAATTATCGTATATTTATTTAAGCATTCAGAGATCGGAAATATTTTCCATTTCTCGCTGTACATATTGTTCCGTAAATCGATATGTACAATTTTCAGGAACGTTTAAAAGTCAATAATCCGATTGGGAACAAAATTGTCGAATCTGAAACAGTGATAGACTTTACGTGTCGATTACGTTGCGAAGTGTGTACGTAACTTTCAATTTTTAGTCTTTTCATCCGTGCAATAATGTTTTTTCAATCTTCATGCACGACTGCAGTAACCTAATATTTCTACTAGGAAAAAACTTCTTCAGCACAATATTGACTTCACGTTCTGTTAACAAAATGAATGTTATCAATGTGCGACCTTAGCGGATCGTATGGTCTCTTTAAACAAATTGGTCCGTTCTCCAACGAGCTTTTGCTGCGTGTGCGTAGAACGGTCAAGGACTCGCGACGTTTATTTTACCTTCCGTGGACCACACTCGCCCCTGACGCACGCGATGGACACTTTGGAAAAGTGAATTCATTAAATCCAGTTTGAACGATTCGGATCATAATCGCGCGGTACTTTCAATTGTTTCTCTATTTCCGATGATGTCATATTTCAAAAGTTCCTATTTAACAGAAATCTGGAATTTTATGCAGATCATCGAACTGATCACTATAATGGCAAGCTAATATTTATTCATATATTTCAATTATATTTATATATAAAATAAATGCATACTTTATATGTATTATTGCGAAAATAGTANATCGGAGCTGTGCGGGAAACGACATGTTTTCCACACACCGAGACGTATGCGGAAAACACTAGCTTTGCGTATAAAAAATAGGCACGACATGTCGAGTTTTGCGCACTCTGTTAGGAAAATAAATTTGTTGAATGCAAAATTCTTCAGAGAAAAGATGGTGTGTTGTTTCATTGCGATTTTAGTATTCTGCAATTTACAATATTTCACGATCGATTCTAACTAAATCAAGCACAGAAAATGATGTAAATTTCTTTAGGTTTCAAGTATGGTGAACGTTTTTAATATTTTATATGCAGGAGCGTCCATTAAAGTGACAAATATACAGCAAGAATTATCTCAGAAAATATGAGATTACGACCATAACGAAATGAACGTACTACGTGATCTGTTTCTGTTAGCACAATGATCCCGTGTATGTACTTAAATAATTTACGCTACTTCATTCTTATTTAAGCCTACGGCTAATTAAGAAACGTACATTTTGTCTTTGAAATAATCCTACAGGGATTAAACGACCCGTAAAATTTCCACTTTTCTCTTGTAGCTCGTGTGTGTGACAGAACAAAAAAGAAAACAATTATAATTATATAGTAAGATATAAACCTTTCACGGTCAATTTTTCTCATTTTCAATTAAACAAAAATGGAACAGAACGTAGGCACGGCAATTAACTGTACAAGTCGCATGGGATATTTCTTGGCTTACGACGATGCTTTCCATCGCTTAAACGATTTTATAAAGGAGGCAGCTGTTGCTTGTCGAAACTGTTTCGAAGGAAAATTCCACATTTCTACGGTATTAAAACCATTAAATCTTGCGTTACCTAATTACTTTATTAACACAACACGTTGCCATGGTAAGGAAATACGACTCTTACAAAATGCCAACCTTACATAATGTGACGCATTATTTTCTTTTCATAATTCCATACAAGTGCTTCATTCCGACACACAATTAAAGTCTCATGCAGATTATGAATAAAAATAATACATGAAATCCGTGCGTAATCACTGTTGCATAGTTACCGTATCTTATACCTTTTTCTTACGAGGAATGAGAACAAGAGCACTGTTACGTTCGGTTTACCATCACAGGAATTTAAGGTTGACACAAATATAAAATGTCACAAAAATCGTGATACAGCTGGCCGACTGGTGATTCTTTATAGAAAATTAAATCTAAACAAAAACGAATAAATTTTTTTATTTATGATTTGGTATTCGGAAAAAAAATTATTTTAGAAAACTTTTTAAATGAACGATATGCTTGCTGGATTGATAGTGGGGTAGTATCTTTAATTAGTTAGCTTTAATACTTTTTCTTTTTTCTTTTGAATTTGTTTTTAAGTTTAGATTCACCACTATACCAGGATTTCTGATCTGCACTACCATTTCCGTCTCGCGTGTAGGACATTTACCTATCCGTTGGCTAATCGTCGAAGTTCCGTCGATATGGCATTGCGATTCGTTCCCACTTACAATTACTTAGTCCTCCTTGCCCTCCGTCTGCTCGGAGGTCGACTCGTCTTCTTTTTCATACGAGTCGGTGTCGTCGTAGGTGAAACAAGGGGTGACACACGTCGTTACTTTCCGGCTTGTGCACACGTCGATTTCACTGCTGTCCGTCGTCTCATCCGATAGCTTGCTGTCCCGTTTCAAAAGCTCCATTACTTTGTCACTGAATTCCTCTTCTGGGAGAATGTTGGCACCGAACTTCTCGATCACGTCCAAGACCGAGCTCATTTTCGCCGTGTACTCGGGCTCAAACATTTTGCCCTCAGGGTTCTCTTTGAACAGGTATTCAGCCTATGAACGGATAGACTAAATTAAAGATTTGCCTTCAAGTAGCTATAAATTTAGGTAGGTTAACAAATTAATCGTTTAAAAATATATTTCAATTAAAAGTACAACGTGAAAGTCATTCTTATAACCGCATTTCATATAAACTCAGTTTGCTCGCACGTGTCAGTTTGCTCGCATCGAAATATGTATAATGGAAGCTTTTAATAAATTCAATTTCATTTGGAACAAAATAAATAGGTAATATTATTGACGAGAGGGAAACTGAAATGGTGCAGCTGTAGGACGCTTTATGCAATGCGTATCCAATCGGAATACAACAGGGCGGACGTGTCTCTCGATATTCTTTTCGAATACGTGATGCGTACGCGGCCCACTTAAAAATGGGTCGTTCCTTAAGTTTCTGACCCACTTCCCAATTCCGGCCGCGTTACATTGTTTTCACTTTTCAATGCTGTATTTGCAATATGCGATAACGCAGCCATTTGCCAGCGTTCGTGCATTGAAATAATAAATTGCAAAGGGGAAAATCTGAAAGCAGTATTTGGGAATAAAAAGAAGCGACGTAGTTCAAATGATTCCTGGTGTTCCACCGTCGAACTTATTCAAATTGATTCCACTGAGAACGCAATCGATGAGATGAAATCGATAGATTGAACTCCGCGAAATGATTCCCAGTATTTTCATAATCATTTTCGTACGGTCAGCAATGACGAGGTATTCAGAATAGTAATTTCAGGGATCGAAACAATTACGATATCGATTCCGGTTCTTCAAACATTTATGGACAATCGAAAACATGCTATTACTGTTATTAGATATTTCGGTTCTGATATTTGTTTTGCATTTCCATTCTGTGGATATCTAGTATGTAGTCGATGTTCTAAGGCTATTTAAACTGACATTTTTAATTTTCATGCAGCAGGTATTAATAGTTATGTACATAGTTTTAAACATAAGCTTCTCGATCGCTAATGAAAATATACATTTATTATTTAAAACAACTGTAATCGAAACGAAAACCCGAAATACAAAACCAAGAAAATAACAATTATAGCATCAATGTAAAATTTCAAAAAACTGAAACTGAAACCGATATAACTCAAAGCCAATATATCTAATAACAGTTATGACATTATCCTGATTCTTCTTAACTATTTCAGAATCGATGTATGACAGTTTTAACCAACTTTTTTGGAAACTTTTCTTTAATCTCTGATTAATTTATAACAGTTCAGAGAACACGATTTTCTGAAAAACTATTATCTTCGAGAAACATGTATTATTTTTTTTCTAGAACAATGAAGAATTTTTCTGCATCTGAATAATATACAATATTCGTGCGATAGAGTCTATGGCTTGACCCAGTTTAATGTATAAACGGCTGGTTATCCGTGCTTCGAGATAAGTGCTGCGTGAAATTATTGTAAAAACAACGAAAGAAAGCACAGAGGTGTATGAATGAATATCTCTGAATTATTTTTCATTTAAAGCTACACCAAGAGAAAACGTCTTCCACGTTCGTACGAATTATCTCGAGCTGAATCTTTTTTCATTTATGTTTGAAAAACAATTTAAATTACGTTGCTGTTTCGCCTGTTTAAAAGATACAAATGAGAGGCAAATTTCAATGAACCCGAAGGAACTTTGAAACAGTTCAAGGTCGCTGAAGAGTAAAAGTTATTTGAACAGACGAAAATCAATATGTCTGATACATCTGCGGGACTCCTTGCAAGTTTGTATAATAACCGCTTAATGAACGTAACTCCGTTTTAACAACTTTTGAAAGTCGTTAGAGCTTGTCTAAATTAACATACTTTCTTGAAGGCTGGATACAGAAACCACCATTTAAGGACAAAATACCTGTATTAATATTTATCTTTCCTCTTCCGCTTAATAACTTTTTCACGCTTGAGTTCCTTCAAAGTCATCTTCCGCGGAAATATATTATAAAATCCGACATAACAGAAAATAAGAATGAAAACGCGGAGATTAAAAGCTACTAAAAGAGAATGTGAGAAATGCTCATAAAAAATTGGTCAAAGCTAAAGCTATGTCAAGGTTACGTAATGAGAATTCCATTAGTTTATATAAAATTTTCTCTCTGTTCGCGCTTAAATTAATCCGTGATCACACGTGCGCGAAGAATGAAAACGTTTTAACTCATAACGTAAAACGTCAGTCACTAAATATTACAATCAGCATTATAAATTGCTCAGTAAAAATGGTTTGAAATGTCGCTAATAAACGTTAGCGATTAATGGGAGAAAAATTATACATCTTTTGATATCCCACAGGAACCATGTTCTACAGTTTTACCAGAAACTTGAATAACAAATTTAAGTATTTGTTATGCCCGTCAGTTTTTTCTTCGTAAATTCGTCCTAGAGTTTTGTTATACATCGTGCTAGTCTGTCTAATACCTGAACAAAAATGAATTCGTCAAGCTTAAGGTCATAAAAGTTATCCAATTCTAAAACGTGTACAAATATATATGATTTTTACTGTATCCTTACAATTTATAAAAAAATCTACATTTTCTCTTTCAATTTCCATCGTATTAGCCGAGTGTAATTAAACGAGCAGGCAAATTATATTGTCTGGGAAGCTTCATTGGGCTCGAAAGTAAGACGCGCTTCTGCTCGTCCCGACGAGCCACAGTCTATTCTTGTATTTAAAGCAGTTACTGCGGAACAACGATGCAACGCAATGGTGCGACTGAGTATGCTAATTAGATTAACGTAACTTCAACGCCCTTACGGACACCATAAATTTAATATGTGTATCATGTACGTACACCAGAGATAACAAGCAGTAAATGATTGAGAATCGCTGCGTAATGTTTCATCAGGCAAAGAATGCGAAACACGCTTTTCACGTTGTCCAATTTCCGTGACGATGCAATCTAGGAAACGTAAACGGTATCCGTCAAGATTGATATTCGCAGTTTCACTGGTCGTCACGTTGTTGCTATAATAATCTGAATTCGCGTCACGCGTCATTCAAAGGATCTATCCCCGGCTTGTCATTAACTCCCGTCTATCTACGTAGAGGCTACGAATATGCTTGGTTTAACATGAAAACGTATATAGCATTTATTTGCGGTTACGCTAAACGATAGAAGTTTGTTTATTAAAACCATAATATGTCTATGATTAAAACTCATCGTATTACGAGATCTCTCGCTACCGATGGATGCTGGCAACTGCTTCAACGTGATATCCCGGTTAAAGTTTATTTATACTATTGCAACCTGTCTGTGAAACTAGGCGGACACTTCGTTATGAATCTACTGTTCCACCCTGAACTCCTGTAGGATGATTCAATGCAGTTCAGGTAGATTTAAATAGAAATTGAACGTAACATAACAATTGTCAATTAGACGTCGATAATGTATTACCGTGTCCAGGCCGAGTTAAGGTTGATTAAATGCTTGCAGGAACATTCCAAGCGAGGGAAATTGAATTATGGAATTCGAACTTTGTTCTTCAAAAGTAAATTATCAATGTGTCTGACTAATTATTGTAATCACGGTTTCCTTTACTGCAATTCAATTACTCATACGACTGTATTAAATTTAGAATATGCAAAACAATATCCTTGACACGCTGCGAAGTGGGACAGGAATTCATCTTATAAATTGATCGATCGAACCGTCAAACGAAGTTCTTTTTCATTATAATTCCATTATTTGATGACATCGCATATCACATAATACTAAAGTTAGCTTATCAAGGTAATGTGTAACAGTAAATAGGTTATATCAGAAATAAAAAGAAAGCCTAGATAGTAGATACATTACCGTGATACATTAATCTATTAAATAAATATTTACATGGAAAGTAAGATTTATACCCTGAATAGCAGCTAATCTAATCGATAAATTCCTTTTCTCATAAGATGAACGCCATCTGCATTATAGACGTATTCATATACATACATATATATATACATGTGTACATATGTTAGCCTTCACAAGACTGAACAAAGGGCGACACACATTGTTCAGTAAAGTCAGTTTGCAAGTATGTTCTATATTATGAACGTCGGACAAGTTTGCTTTGTATCAGAAGCATTGTTTCTAAACTGTGACATATTAAACATATCTCACGCATATTTGCTGTACACCGTCATCATTTCTAGCGATTAATCTCGTGTTATTAAATACCGAGTAATATTTTAAATATCGTTCATTTAATTTTACACACCAACAGTAATTATATGTATAGTTGATTACTATTTGATTTTACTAGCCAAGAAAAATTGTTCTATCGTGTTTGATTGTACACAGGAGAACTGTCGAAGCAAATGATAAACGCTCTCTACAACATTGCGTCGATTATTCATAAAATACGAACACCTGCGGCACGAGAGCATCATTTGTCGCCAGCGGATGACATTTGTATTCGCGCGGTTTCAACTTTTCCTGTTATGATTTCCTTCCTCGGTTGATAAACATCTTCACGTTTAACCATGAAATTGCAATCGTTTAGTAATATTGAAATTTTATGAAAAACAATTTCAGAATCTCATTAGAGTCTCATTAAAGTAGAGCATTAAGACTTATATGTTAAACAAAGAAACTTTAATTTTCAAGGACTTATTTTTTTAAGTTGAAATAAATGGATTATTTGATCTAACGTATTTGCAGTATACATGTCCTTCGTTAAATAATTGAACCTACTCTTTCGGACACTGAAGCAGCTATGCTTTAACCAATGATAATAAGATCAATGAATTTCGAGTGACTCAATAACCGCGATCAGTCAGTTTCTCGATTCTCATGTAACGGTCTATTCGTAAAACCTCCAGGTAGTCGTACAAATACGTTTAATTAAATCCACAATCTCGTTTTCGTAACTTTATTACGTAATACGAAAAATGCGGTTCGTGTGCATTTCTCGGAAGAGGAATACGAGAAGTATATTCACGTAAACATTCACTAGCAACTAGCGAAACTGTAAACTGATTGGTATTCTATTTTCGTTATCTCACTAAATCAATTCGATGTGTGAAAAGAGATTGAAGAGCTTCGACCAACAGACCATAATTTGCAGTTCAGGGAATTTGCAGGTAGACTTGTTAGATTTGTTAAGTAATTTCTGTCCACTAATAAACGGACAGACCATAATCCACGATGTCTATTAAAACTCAATTTTAGATGTAACATATAAAATGAAAATGATGGATATTATTTATTAGTCTCTTGCATTCATATGTGTAAAAATCATCTGTCTCAAACATTCCATCATAACACTTTGAAGAGAAGAATTGCAAGGTGGTATGTGTATAATCCCGGACTCAATAATACGTGGAGAGTTGTGTCCGTTAACAACAATACTTGTTAAGCGAGAATCGTGTGAAGGCGTGATGCTTTGCGAGAGGACCGATTCGTTACGCGAAGCATCACCCTCGCAAGGAGGGTAATACGAAGGACGTGTCGCGAGTCGAAGCGCGAAACTTGAATCGTTGGGAACCCGGGAAACGTCGAAGGTAATGGGAATTTACCTCGACGATATATCACTCTTCCTTTCCCTTTGACCGTGCCCCTCTCTCCGTTTGTCTTACATAAAAGAAAAGCTAATCGATACGGCACGGTGCGCGGCGTCTCTCAACGCAAACAGTGGACGGATACGCATGTCGTATTTTTACGTCAAAATAATCCATACAATTTATTGTCTACCTAAAAAGTAGAAAATTAATATCATGTGCGCATGATGGAATTCATTCGATGCTTGATGTCGTAAAAACAAGTTTTAATTATTATTAGACGTTACATTAATAAAACACTGTGGATAAATTTAGAAAGATTGTGAGGCTATTAAAAAAATTATTACATCTTGAATCCTTATGTTGAATGGCAAAATTCTAATTACGCTGGTAAAAAATATAGATGCAATAATTAGAGAATTTTGTAATTTTGTATAATTGTTAATACATGTTTAAGAATATTTAAAAATTGAAATATTAAGTTCAAGGATAATATTTAAGATAGACAATAATAAGCGAACGGAAGCAAAGAATGTAGAACTTGTCGACAATGTAAGTAGCTGCCAGTGCAAAGATACGATACTATTTATAAAAAAGTGCCAAAACTATACAGGATGTCCCAGAAGTTGTGATACTTTTTTAAATGAGAGGTTCCTGAGATGATTTTAAATATTATTTTCCTTCGTCAAAATGTTGTCCGAGGCATGGTAAGATATTAACGAAAAACCCGGCCAATCAGAGCGCTCGTATAGCGGAAGGACAACTGCCGTGCCCGTATGCCACCCTCGTGACGAGAACGTAGGATTAAAACGAAAGTTACATTTAAGAGCAACTAAAAAATTGATTGAATATCAGAGAAAAGAAAGCAATTAGTCCACTGAATACGTGCGACGTATTTAATCAAATAACTAACAACTTTATAAATTACACAGTGGGTAAACTATAAAAAATGGGAAAAGAATTTCACTTGAATTGGGACACCCTGTATACTAGAATATTAGAAATTGTATATTAAAAATTCTCTAGGACTTAAAGAACACGTGGAACAATTTTAAAAAACCATACTGCTCCGTAAATATACTTTCTGTTTAAAGTTTGTGGCTTCAAACATTGGACACAGGTTTTTACCAGATCTCTTAAACTTCTGGTAGACATCTTATGGCTCATATAGATTTAACAAACGATCTCGGCTCAATTTAGCTCTCATTTCCTTTCTTTCTTTCGTACTTTTTTCAAGTAAGTGAACTTGAACCTTGCAATTGAAGATGACCTAATCAAAGGTCCCATTTCCGTTCCGTTGCGTCTATTGTTTCCCCTTAAAACCGCCGAAGGGGAAGCGGAACAGTACTAAAGGTGGAGCAACAGCAAGAAAGAACTTTGCCAGATCATTACCGCGAAGCATCAAATGCATTCCCCAGAGACAAAACAATAGGTACCGTTTTCAACTTACGAGAAAGTCGACTGGGTCGTCCGGTCGGAGGTTCGCAACTTCGATCAGTCCTTTTGTCAACGTTGGGAACACGTACTTCACTAAGTAGTGGCGCAAAGGTAGACCAGCTATGCACAGTTTCTCTTCCTCTTCTTCTATCAATTTCTCCATCAGCTGCGTCTGCAAAAATAAGAATTCTTACTCCAAACATAATTGTTCCCCTTGGAATGAACATGAGCAAAAATTAAAATCATCTAATACACCAGAGGAAAATAATAGTAAATCCAGAAAGTTTTCCTGAATATATTTTGTACGCTTTTATTAATTAATTTCGCCATAATCACGAACTCGTACGCAAATGACTTAATTGTTAATGTTTCACCAGGATGAATCAATAAGCTCGTAACTACGTTGAAACATGATTCGATTTCTGATATTCACTGATTAGAATTACAAACCGATAATTCGCGTTGCCCGGTAACGAGTTTTAAAAAAACATATTATACGAAGATATTACGCTCGCAATGGTGTATTCTGTTTAACTGTTAATCATGTATTATTAATAAGCAGCGTATGCAGCTACATATTTTAGCCTTCCTTAAACGAATGAATGTAAAATTAAATTATTGCAATGCGAAACGATATGACAGAAGAATATTATCATTTCAATATTAAATATTAATCCTCTGTAAGTGATGAAATATCTCTGAATCAAAGAAAACGAACTCACAAATACAGCAATGTTTAACGTTGCAAAAGTTTTTATTACGGGAAGCAGACAATCAGCTCCCGTATCACGTAAAGTAACTCAATAATCTATATCCGCGCCGTTAATAAAAAACGATGCCAAACAAAGAATCGATAAAAAAGCAATTCTGTTTCGTACATTTCAACCGGCTCTTTGTTTCATCATTTTCATTTAAAGTTATTGAATTGTTCCGTCGCTTCCTGCTTCCACAGTATAGCGATTTCCCGATACCGTTCGAGTTTTATCGCAATAAACGCACACGCGTTTTATAAACAGAGATGAAAGCAGAAAGGGAATGTAGGAAGCTTTAAGAAAATATCACATGGAGTATAATTCGCTTATTACTTTGGATACTTCTTTGTCCCCACGAATCTCCTTTGTTATTTCTTCATTTTTTAAATGAACAGTAAAATCAGTTTAGCAATCTATTACATGGTGACTCAAAGCATTATAAGAGCTTTTGTAAAAATGAATTATTTGAATAATTGTATTATTAAGCTTTTGACATCTGTCTCTAAACATTATTAAGCTTCTACATTACTTTGTACAGGAATTCCTTTCGCATAGTTTACGACGACAACTGAAATGTTTGAAGCTTTCGTAACCCAAATAACTGATGTTTGTTATCTCCCTTATTGTCAATTGAAAACAATTAATTCCTACCCATTCCTCCATCTTCTCCTCGCGTAGCCGCTTACGTTCCAGGAATTCCCTTTCCTCTTGCAGCTTGGCGGTTGCTTCCGCTTCGCTCGCTTCCTTCTCGGCGAGCTTTCGAGCGTCCCTTGCTTCTTCCGAAGTCAAGCCTTGTGAAATGGACGGTGCGTTGACAATTTTTGTTAAATCCAATGTGTTTTAAAATCGACACTTCAAATGTGGATTTAAAGATAGAATGTAAATGAATAACGAGTACAAAATCATAGTTCAGTAAATATGTATAGAGCGATGAGATAGGTTGTGAAATTAATGTATTTCTATGATATTTCATGTACCATTTTCGAAATATAGTATTTACTGTATTATTACGACAGGACATGGCTTGCACATTTCTTGTCAGATTTTCCAACAATGAAACATCTGCAAGCTTCTCTTCTTGCATCAAATAAATACATAACTTCCCGTACAGTTAAGGCAAAATTTTACTGAATTTGGGCTCATGTCATGTAAGCAAAAAATTCGAATGTGTCGACGATGAAAGAAGATTTCTCTTAGATGACTGGGTGATAAACGATAAATTTGGTTACGCCAAAGGCATTTCTCACCATAGTTTCGCGGCAGACCAATTCTCTGGAGACACTGATATATTGTGGGGAACATGTCAGGACATACATCATCTTCCACATCGATGATGAGCGGATGGATTTCTATCTCATCGAAAAACTGCAACGGCGTGCTGTCGTCCGTATTCCTCTTTCTACGGAAAAGGATTTTATCAGAGGAATCTATAAAATTCTTGGTATCTCACAGAAAATCTCCTTAATTGCGTCGCAACACTGACATTTAATTTCTCGCGGAATAAATCCGATTCCGAGCATTTTCTAAAATAAAAAATTATTTTTGTTCACAATTATCGCGTTATTTCACATCAATATTCGTTTCCAAGGAACGCAATGCTGTGATGTTGATCCTGACGTAATAGCATCTCCAATTGCTTTATTTCATCTCATTTTCCGTCGTTTATTATGAATTTATTACGATTAATCACAACAGAATTATACATGATCCAAATATGCACGCTGATATTAAATTTAGTATCTGTACAATTATTTGTCCATTCCGTACGATAACCACTGAACAGTAATCATACATCCAAGAAGTCGAAAAAAGCTTTTGTTTACAAATTATTTAATCGCTGAAGGTGTATTAATTGAATGAGGTAACTGTGTCGTATATTCCGGATTTAATTAGTACATAATAGTCGGGCGATCTCGTTTTATCGATACGATGGCGTAACGAGATCGAATCCGAGAGATAACATGTTTGCTACCATTACCTGTACTCCTTCAAACGACGCACCATTTGCTCTTCCGTGTAATGAGTGCCCTGAATCTCCCTCTCGGGTCGATGAATAATTCTTTCTTTCAAAAATTCGTCTCGCGCCTCCAACGATACGACCAGTTCTGGCATAATAGTGTCCACCATTTCATCTTCAGGCTCTTCATCCACTTCCTCGTCTACGCCGGCTAAATTTTCCCCGCCGAATAATTCTCTGGCTTGTTCTAATGTCTTTGGATAACCGTCCATAATGTAGCCTTGATTCGACACCTCTTTGGAACGCAACTTTCTGAAGAACAATCTATGCCGAGATTATACAATTGGGTCAATTGTTCGATCAACAGTATTAACTGTAGGCGATTAATTCCATAATCCGAACGTCACAAAAGACGACAATCACGGTTGAAGTAATTACGACAATGATATACGAAACGAGGTCGCTCAGTATTTTACTTATTAACTCTACGTTGAGACGTTTATTAATATTTGATGTCCTATTTGAATTCTGTATTGAAATGTAGATAGAAAACTTAATTTAATAAAAATTGAACAGACTACACTTCAATACATTTATAATATCCTTTTTCTCTATTATATAATTTACTGTTTTATAGTATTTCCGATTTTCCACTCGTCCTTTTCGATTACAACAGTCTCTACTTGAATGATTGTGCAACTCTTAAGCGAATAATTTTCCGAGAAAGGAACATTTCTTAAGAGAAATCCAAATCCTTCACTCCTTGTTCGAGTATTATATAGTCTTGAGTTGAGGAACGAATAAACGGATTGTGGCAGACAATTAGATAGATTTGTTAAGTTCAAGACAATAATTTCCAATGTTTCCAAGGGGGGCATCTAAATCTTATTATGGTCTTCAGTCTCGATTCATAGATTCTGCTCATTTAAAGCGATTAATATGAATACATTTTCTACTAATACTAAATTAGAGAATCAGCCCTCTGAAAATCGTTCGGAAACAACCGTGTCTGGGTTAGTACCTTGGTTGGATTTCTCTTTAATAGGATCGTTCAGATTTGTCTGAGCATTTATGTGTACAACAAAATAAAAAGTAGGTTACATTAAATAGTCTTATATAAAACACATTGATGAAAACGGAAGCTTCGACTGGTAAAATAAATGTACATTTTATATGCGCGCATACATTAGCTTGTAAGAATGGAGGCGGATTTTCAAGCATTAAGGACGTAAACAGGGTGGAATTGTTCAGCTATATGCTATCTTCCACTAACAGCACGGTATTGATTACAACACGGTCCCTTCCTTGTCAGTAAGCGATTTGAAAACACGTACTGCGAAAAAAGATAGCATGTACATAAGCTGTATCTATCTCTCTCTTCTCACAGCTTTGTGTACACCAGGGACTCTCAACCCTCTTCTTGCATCGACCCCTTTTAAAAGAATAGTTTTCTTCATCCAATACATATATACAGGGTGTCTCATTTTAATCTTTACACGCGATCTTCTCGAAAAATATTCATATTTCGAAAAAAATGTTTAAACGAAACATACTCTATTCGAAGGGGGACATGCAATGGTGGACACTGTTTTTTTCTAGATGGAGGTGCCTCCGAGATTCGAAGGTGACCTTTGTTTTTTTAAATGGAACCACCATCTTTTAAACACCTACGATGATAGTCCCCTTCATTAGGAATTCAGTTACTATAATTGTTCGAGGTCGCTCAAGGTCACGGTCGGAGGAAAGTATACGAAACCGTATAAGTAATCGACTAGAAATTTTTCAAAACATTCATTAACATTGAAGGACCTTAGTGTGTTTACTACAAGTCTCACTTGCGATAAACGTATTTTGCTTTCGTATTTTAACCTTCAATGACCTTGAATAATTATAGTAACTGAATTCCTAATGAAGAGGACTATCATCGTAGGTGTTTAAAAAATGGGGGTTCCATTTAAAAAAACAAAGGTCACCTTCGAATCTCGGAGGCACCTCCATCTAAAAAAAAAACAGTGTCCACCACTGCATGTCCCCCTTCGAATACAGTATGTTTCGTTTAAACATTTTTTTCGAAAAATGAATATTTTTTCAGAAGATCGCGTGTAAAGATTAAAATGAGACACCCTGTATACATAATAATAATATATATATACTAATAATTATACGTGAATAACTTAAAAATAACACTTTGCTGAGAATACGAACAAAAGTTTTTAAAAAATGATTTGTTAGATTCACGTTTTATTATTTTTTGCACTATCAATATTTTTAATTTTATAAACATAAATACATATGCCGGTTAATCACCGGCACATATTCGACTATTGAACCCCAAGCGACCATCACTGACGCCCTTTAAAATTTCGCCTATCCTCAGGGAGTCGATATCGACCCTGTTGGGAACCGCTGATCTACACTTCCAACACATATGGAGCTGCAGTAGTATACGATTTAAGGTGCAGACAAAAAACCGAAAGCAAATTCATTTAAAATCGGTTTCAAATAACGTATGAATGTATTTCTTGTAAGAATTCCTATCATGGTAACAAGAATGTATCTTGAAGTACACAGATTTCTTTACTAATACTACGATAAGCCGAAAGAAACAAGTGATATAAGCAATCAAAGAGTTTTACAAAGTACTATAACGGATGAGTTAACACAGAGCCAGGCACGGTGATCGGAAGGCTCAAACGTCAATCCGTTTTTCTTCTCTGCCTTTAAAGA
>SMSR01015812.1:51814-106664 GCA_019453355.1 Ceratina japonica
CGAAGGAGTCTTGTCTGGATCCCGATGAGAGATGTATCGACGAGTCTTTAATTGTATTCTTCATCTTATTTTATTCGAAATTATACCTTCGGTACTATTATCAAAATTGTACCTACAGATATATAATTTTAAGCCAACGAATTCTGACAGGAACAGAAATTGGGAGATTTTATTTCATTTAATGGATTATAATATATTATAATTTACAAATTGTTGTCAACTTTTATCAACACTCGACACGTCAAGGAAGCAAATATAGATTACGATCAATTTCAATGATGAGCAAGCAGATATTCCAGTTCCATAAAAATTTATTGAACTGCTATGCACAAAGAATGGCATGTCAGACAGTAAGAGAACAATCATTCTCAATAGAACGGATGTTGAAAAGCCAGAGGACCACTACACAGAGCGTATAAATACCGTTGTCTGCTTGAAACACCGGTACGAGAGAGAATGCGATGTGCGTTGCACACGTGAAATGCGATTATATAAGCGCGAATGTATACCTACAATCGCGCTTCATGGAATGCCATTTTTTAATTTAATTTTGAAGGGGCCCCTGTGCCGTTCCTAGAATGTTTTAACAAAAAGGGGTTCCCTACAAATTGATTGAACTCGAATTTTATTGTTCTGTTAAATTGTTATGCGTTGCCGCTTTAGAAGAGGCTGTATGGAACTTTTTCTAGTTTTTCCAAAATTAAATTTAAAAATTCAATCACTCATAACTCGCTTAAAAATCATCGTAGGATAACAATTTTTTTTTTAATTGTTTGTCTCGAGTAGGCCTTTCCAACGATCCATCGCAAGATCCCACGTTCCATTTGAAATTTTGAAGTTGGTGCTCCCAGGGGCCCCATGTGTCCCGCCCCTGGATTTTTTTTTTAAATCAAATGTAATCCTCCACAAAATGATTGGGCACGTGTCTTATAGTTTTTCGATATGACAACGCGTTCCCGAGTTAGAGAGGGGGGGTGGGACTTTTGGGACACCCTGTATATCACATTGTTAAAGCAGACGAAGCTTAAACATACAAGGAACAAGGTATTATATAAATTAGAGTTAGTGGAATTGCAGTGAACACGTGACATATTTCTGCACGTGTTACGCATTGGTTAATTTGATACACTTGCACCTCAGTTTAATGAACAGTTTAGTTTCAAATCCAATGCCAGTATTTTGCACGCGTTACGCGTGCGCTGACCACGACATTTCGTCCCTCTGAAAATAACAGGCAACACGTGTCATGTGCGTGGAAACGCAATGTCGGCCGAAAACTGTACGCGTGGCTCTGCGTAGAGCGGAAGCTCGACGAGGCGGACTACGTGGATGAAAACGCGTTGTCACTGCATCGCGTGGGTCGATAACAGGGTCCTATTAATATAAATATCACGCGTACCCCGTCTCAAAATTAAATTTCTCACGTATGCAAGCACTGTGGCAAGTCAATCTTTAAAGCGGAAGTATGGCACGAACTATTGTGCGATGATCACGAGTTACCCTAGCCGATAAATCACATTGCATGCGGATGAACGATCGCCGCAGCATTGACCTCAACAAGGAGCAAATCGAGCGATTACCTAATTGATCGCATGACTATTCAATATACACGTTGGCTTCGGGTATAGACCCCAGCGGGGTGATAAGGCAGAGTGTCACTGTTGGCTAAAAATATGGGTTCACGCATTTTATCACGCCGATATTTAGTAAAATAAGTATTACAAAGTGCAGCGAATGTCGTAATTACTATACTTAGAATTTTAAGATATTTTATATATACATATATTAAAGAAAGATTATTTAATTATGAATAAAATAAGGATGATGGCGCCGTTATGTACCTAAAACTAAACATGAAAACGAATTTCGTATGGATTCTGTGAGACACAATAATCTAAATTCAAATGACGTAAATCCATGTTTTGCACTATTTTTGTCTGGTTATAAATAAAAGAGAGCAAAAAACGTTAAAAATGTACGGACAAATGTTAGGAAAGTCACACGGTTACCCTAATTCCTTAAGGGGGATCCGAGTTGATTACTGATTCAATTTAGAGCACCAAATGTATATGCAAATAATATAATCATAACCCATTCTGTGAAGGATCAAATAACTATCAAGCTCTACTAACTTATTCACGAGGAGATCCTCGAGACGACCGTTGGTCCTTTGCATGTTTCGTTCGATTTCATCCAACAGTTCCTGCATTTCCTCCAGACCTGTGGTTTCTTCCTCTTCTTCTTCGTCTTCGACATCCTCCTCGTCTTCCGCCACTACCTCATCTTCTCCTTTCTTCTCAACCGCGGTGAGCTCCTCGATTTCACTTGACTGTTCGAAATAAAAATTCAATCAAATATGCTTTACTCTGTTTTAAGCCATCTACACTAACCAATTGTTCGATTGTGTCCTTTATTAGTGATTTTACGTGAACGTAAGGTATCTGATAATGATCGGCAAGATACCGGGCGACCTTGGTTTTCCCGGAAGCCGGAGGTCCCAGTACAATTATCTTCACAGGCCGAAGATTCCGGGCTGTTTTGTACTCCTTCACAATCGCATTAATGCTGTCAGCGAATGGAGTGTCACTGTGCCATGATATTCTGTCCGCAATGTACACCGGGTCCATGATTAAATTCATCGTCATCAGGTCGTACGCTTCTTGCGTGATTTCCGGTAATAGGAAAGCTTCTTCCTCTACGATTTTTTTCACCTTGCCAGTAGTTAATGCTCTACTGATTTTCTGCGAAACGAGTTCGTGTACGTTCCGATGATGCATCGTTGGAATTCATATTCTTATTTTTTTTCTTTTTATTAAACGAGGTGCGGAGAATATCTACATATTACCAGTATCCCCATCCTGGCTCTTGGCAAGAGTAAAGTTTCGTAACAAGAAGACCGCTCAAAGATACGAGCTGAGGCAAAGTTTTATAATTGATCTAACGTGTTTAGTTTTTCAATTAAAAACTGACTGCTATAATTAAATTCATCAGAGATAATCACAAAACACTCTCCAAAATAATTGCCCTGAATGATGATTACTACTCAAGCTGATCACAGTTAATTTGCAACAAGCCATATCCATTCCGATAGCATCTGCTACCTATTAACACGTTAAACTCTCAAGCTATCTGTTACTCTGAACCCACTAACAGTCGTGTGATGGATTGTTCAATTCCGAACTAAAGACTGAAACTGAGCATTTATGAAGTACTGCAACCTCTTGATATTTAATTAATCACATCATCATACGGAAAGTAAAAATGAAATTTAATTTATTATGGAAGTATAAAAAAATTGAATCAAACGCTTTGAGAATGTAAGACTTCAGTCGTAACTTGGGAAAGTAGCAGACATTCAAAGTACACATCTAAGTAGAATTTACGGCAAAGATTTTCATACACGATACCTTGACGATGGCAGCTTGCGAAATTGGTTCTTGCTCTGTAGCCACAATATATCGCAGCGCAGGCCAACTTTGAAGGACATCTAGTATTACACTATGCATCGTTAAAAATAACAGTATTATACATAGCTAATAAATATTTATCGGATATTTTCGAGAAATGTCGTATCTTATTTCACTAGAATTATAAACTTTAATTTCATATTTCATGAATCAGAATCAGGGGCACTCGTGCTTTGCACTCACCTGGATAGATCGCGGACATGCAGCAAGGGAATCTTATTAGTTCCTTTTCCAAAAATCGGTAGAAATGGGGCATTATGCCAGGCCATTCTGAACAAATGATGCAGGGGTCCTTGCTCATCGCCATAAGTAATTCCGCAACAGAGTACCAACGTTTTCAGTTTATCCTTTAATTTCGACTTCTTCTTCGTTATCACCACTTCTTTCTCGCATTGAATGTGATCCTTGAAGTTCGGATGAGGTTTCCGCTTTCGGTAGTCCTCTTCCGTGAACGGTAACTCCGGTTCATCCGGGCTTAGTGGTTTCGTGTTAGCCCAAGTCATCAAGGTCGATATCAAAATGAAGTAGCGCACTTCTTTATTATGTCTAAAGGCTTTAGGCGATATTTGCTCCCTTTTTTCCAGCTCTTGAACGATAGCTGAAAACAGCGAATAAAACGAGAAATAGGGACGGCTGATAACTTTTTTGCTGGGTTTATGAAATACACTGGAATAGCTCTGGAGAAAATGTACAGATAGAGGCCAATCTCTCCGATTTCAATGATTATTTAATATGTCATCGACGTACGCTGGTCACGTACGTATCCCCTTAGAGAGGGGTGAATCAGATCTAGAGCGAGCGCGCCTGGATACTTCTACAAAACATCTAAACATGGCGAAACATGGTAATCCTGTGGCAAGGTCTATTTTTGGATATCAAAGGAAGCCACTTAGCTTTTTGGATTAGTCTAAACTGAATGATTAGGTACGCCGAAGTTCTGCGAACTTCAGCATATGTGAGTATTTAGTGGCAATATTAAGCTATCCTCAAGTCTTTGCTGCGAAATGCAGAGAAAGAATTTTCTCACTGAGGAGTTTACAATAATTATAACTTTTATATTCAAGTATATTTAGAATATATATTTGTGTTCTTTGATCTCGAGTAACCTCATTCATTCAAAATCCTGATTCCATACCAAGTAGCTACGTAAGCGGAGTATCTTATAAACAATACGCCTCCGCTCGAGGTGCATTACTTCACGACAACTTGCGAGTCTAATTAACTCTTAATAAGTAGGGAGATTTAATAAAGAAGTAAAAACATAATGTCTAGTTCAGTAAAAATATTCTTTGTCTGTTATAGTTGATGTAAGAAGTAGTGAGGTTGTAAAATAGGTCATGAAAATCAGTAACCCATACCTCTTTCGGTCACCAGCTCAGGATCGTTTTTACCTGATATGAAAATACTTTTTCCTGAAGGGTAGAAACATTTTTCTCGACTGCGAGAACCTAGATGTTCCCGGTAGCTGAGAATTTCCAAAAAAAACGTTCAGAATTCTTAAAATCCTTCTCATCGGCAATCTGAGTTCTGAGATTTAAGAAGAAATAATCGCAGTTCTAAAAAAATGGCATTAAAGTAAATACAAATAAAAATACATATTACTATGTAACATTGTGTACTCTATTATTCACTTATGTTATTTTGGGAATATCAATTTTGTCGTTGCGAACGAACTGAAGTATCTACTCAACTGACAATGAAACTTGAAATGAAGATCCACACCAAGTTCAAACAGCAGGAAACCAAGTAAGTTTACTTAGCTCGGCCCTGACCTGACTAGGGAATTAAATCCTACCTGAAATTATTGTTTCGCTAGCTGAGCTACAATTATATTTTATGGCAGGTCGAATTTTAAGACCTCACTAGACCTCTTCCACCTACTATTGAATATTAATTATCTTTGTATTTTGTATGAAAATGTCTGATGATGAGAAAAGTCCACAGATAAGTTCAATGCAAAAAAGGTGAAATCAAAAGAATATAGTAACATTTTTTCAAAACAAAACGGCGTTATTGTCTTTAAGAACAATTCCACAATTGTTTGCTTAAAAGATCTGTGATTTTTATAGTTTTAACTGATAGTTTTAACTAATAGATTTAACTATTATTACCTCGAGACTAACTCTTTTGACGTACACCACTCTTACATTAAGCGGCTCATCTGTACGTTTGCCGTAAACACGAACACGTTTAAAGAGATAAAATTGCAGCATGGGAGTATTAAAGATCCTAACCGCCGCTTTTATGGATTTCGAGTAAAAATCGCTATATCGCCTTAAAATATTTTAGTGCGCTTTGTTCACCGCGAGAAATGATCCCTTCAGTCAACAGCAAAAAGCTTAAGTCTCCTGGGACGGCTATTAAAATCGTGTTAGCTAGGCATCGCGATACGCCCCATACACACCCACGCATACGATCCCGATAAAAAGGATATCATCCCAGGTGTAATGACGAGAAAATGGAGCGAGTTCAAGGCTGAGAGCTGGACGTCAGCGCGTAGAAATTGCAAGGGAGCAAACATCTCCGTTTTATATGGGACGCGGCATCCTCCTCGAAGACCAGCCGCGCACACCTTTTAACGCTCCATTGTCTTTAAAGAAAATTAGAATCCACGGTCTCTCTGCTCCGCTTTCATATATTTCAAGCACTTTATTTACCTCCGGGAAGAAGCTGTTTTCTCCCTCTCGCGAATCAGGATTCACGTTTCCCCGTGGTAGGTCGGATAATTATCCGAAGCAAACACAGAGATGCGAGCAACTAATTCCAAATCGGGATTGGATTTGAATTGAAATTTCCCGATGATTATGAAGAGTTGTGTTACGAGCTGGGCAGAGTAGGCATCTGCGCCGGTGCACGGTTGCTTCATACGGTTAACGCGGTTCAAACGCAGTGATACCCCTCGATACTAACATTTCAACGCCCATCGAGCCTCCTCGACCTGGTTGCGATCCAGTGTGATATCGTATATCACGATGCCGCAGTTCATCAACTTTTGCAGGAACACCTCGCGATTGGTTGTGTCCTTTATAATCATAGCCACGTCTTCCGGTGGGGTGTGCTGCGGGCGCGGAACGAGATTCGATGTAATAAAACCGAACCGTGGCCAAGGGTAAATCTATTCTATTCGAGGCTTACAATAGAAAGTTGAATGGAAAACATGATGAGAAACCAGATGAAGAGGAAGAATTGCGTCTGCGAGAACAANATATATTTCAAGCACTTTATTTACCTCCGGGAAGAAGCTGTTCTCTCCCTCTCGCGAATCAGGATTCACGTTTCCCCGTGGTACGTCGGATAATTATCCGAAGCAAACATAGAGATGCGAGCAACTAAATCCAAATCGGGATTGGATTTGAATTGAAATTTCCCGATGATTATGAAGAGTTGCGTTACGAGCTGGGCAGAGTAGGCATCTGCGCCGGTGCACGGTTGCTTAATACGGTTAACGCGGTTGAAACGCAATGATGCCCCTCGATACTAACATTTCAACGCCCATCGAGCCTCCTCGACCTGGTTGCGATCCAGTGTGATATCGTATATCACGATGCCGCAGTCCATCAACTTTTGCAGGAACACCTCGCGATTGGTTGTGTCCTTTATAATCATAGCCACGTCGTCCGGTGGGGTGTGCTGCGGGCGCGGAACGAGATTCGATGTAATAAAACCGAACCGTGGCCAAGGGTAACTCTATTCTATTCGAGGCTTACAATAGAAAGTTGAATGGAAAACATGATGAGAAATCAGATGAAGAGGAAGAATTGCGTCTGCGAGAACAAATCACTCACTGACAGCATTGAAATATTGTCGAGGAAACATCAACAACGATCAATTTTATTGCAAACTGCTCTTCGAATTTTATAAAGAGTTCAGTTTTATATCGGGTTATTTTACATGGTCATATACCCGTCAGCCGATACCCGAAATTGAAAGAAAATTAAATTCTATACATATACAGGGTGGTCCTTTTAGGTAAGGCCACCTAAAATATTTTTTATGTAATCTGCATAGAGTCGGAAGATCAATAACTGACAAGAACATTTATTCCTAAAGGTCATTCTTTTTTCGAAGTTATCAAGGTCATAAGTGTCTTTTAACATATAATTACATTTTTTTTTTTAATTACATCGTATAGTTGATCGAAAAATTAATTTACATATGTATAACAACGTAAACATCGAAAATTAGAGTTAGTGATCCTTTGACACCATGCAAATTACGTAACAAATATTTTTTGTATGACAACAAGCTGAAGAGATATTTAGGTGACTTTACTTAAAAGGACTACCCTGTATACTGGAAAATCTCGAAACCGATGGCAGGTTTGAGAGAATGGCATTGAACAGGGGAAAAAAAGTAACAAAATTGGTCGTTTGACATTGTTTCGCTGCGAGAGTAAAACGGTGTTTCATTCAGTTGCGACGCTGTAGAGAGAAATAAATTGACCGAGAAAAAACCTGGTGTTTCGGAACAATGAGCGAGGACGAATTGGCAGTAAAAACCGGTAGAGCGTTAATCACGTCAAAATGGAACTATGAATACTCTTACCTCCGGATCCGAGAGAGTCCCGATCACTTCGTACTTTTTCGGAGAATCCACGAAATCAGGAAACTTCACGTCCCCCCTCTTAATCTCTTTCTCATCTACCTCTGTTTCCTCTTCCTCATCTTCGATGTCCCCTTCTTCCTCTTCACCGAGTTCATCGCTTTGAGGATTGACATAGGTACGATCTGATAGAGACTAAAAGGAAAGAACTTCATTGCTGTTATATGTGTAAATAATTAGTAAAAAGTTGTTTATTTTTCTCTTAAATGGTACAACGTTTCAGATTATGAAAATTATATCTGATAATCATATGTAATTGACGAAAATTCTTATTAAAATAGAATATATTAATGTCTCAATGCTGACAAATTTAATTATTGGTCACATATATTTTTATCATCTCTTAATGACTTTTCAGATTTCTTTACAAATTCTGCAAGGGTCCTAGTACTTTTGAACGAGAGTGTATGTTGACGAATTCTCTGAATTTTAGGTAAAATATACTGCTACATGGAACTCATGGAATTTGACACAGATTTTATATAGAGGATGCTTACATCTTTCTCAGTAATTTTCTAGAAACTAAAATATGTTCTTTTCTCTCCCTCTGCACAAATCTAATAATAAAAGATGTTAGCCTACTTTGTAACTGATTTTTCTTTTTATAAAGAAGTACCCCCTTTCTCTTTACAATTAAGTGTAATACATTTCCCGTATTAATATCCCTCCGTTTTGTGGACAGAGCTTCCGTCAAAGAATATTGTGTTAAGTACGTTTCATTGCGTGGGGTTGAAGGGGTAATTTCCGGTAAAAGTAGGCACAATCTTTGATAACGATTAAATCTGGTCGATCAAAGCGGCATCTAATTACGATTCCTCATCGGTGAACGGATTTTCCGTTTCCGAACATCACGTTCCTGCCGGGAAATTAGATTTCCAATTCTCTCATGCAACTTTCTACCGAGCTATCGCTCAAACTAAATTATGAAAGAATCTAGTCACATCATGAATAGTGATTTAAATAGCTGCAACACCGTGCGGCTCACGAACAATGGACAATTGCCTATTGCTTTTTTAAAAAGTGGCGTATAATTTACACTAACAAAGGAAACCAAGTTATGACGCGTTACTGTGGATTAAGTAATGATTAAAACATCTTTTTGACGTTAATAAATTAAGCGTATGGGAACGTACTTTTTTCTTTCGCCATTTGTACGTAAGGAATAATTACAGTACGATCGGTGCGATCCATTTTCATGGGCTAATTGATCTTTTTATTTTTAGTCGCGAACGTAGGACGGTCTTGTTCAGAACGTGGATTCATTTTTTTAATGCGGGAATAGAATTAATAGCCTCATTAGGTGCAACGTATTATGTTTATCTCTTAACCCCTGTTTAATACCTGAGCTATTTTTAAAAATACTAAACGACGGTTGCGAAAATATTTTTGTTTTATTATTTATCTTGACTTTTATTTTTAGACACATTTAAAAAGTTAATAAAAGTAAACTACGACAAGTATATTTAAAAACAAAATAATTTTACTCTTTTACTGATTGCATACAAGTACGACGATTTTACGCTATCACAATTTTATGTAATTTAATACATTTCATCTAACAGCAAAGATATTTTAAAAGTATTTTAACTTCTCATCAAGACATTGATATATAATTATTATACGTCTGTACGTTGAATTTATGTCGTCTCTTATGTCCTTGCGGTGTCAAGTCACGGGAATTAGATGTATCCTGCCTATGGTTACGGCAATAAAGCCGAGAGGAACCAACTTTGCGTTATGGCAACGTAATCGGCGAACTATCGATCAACGCGACCGCGAATTCGCTCAACACGCAATTTACTTGTAATTTGCAGCCACCTATCCTACCGGGTAAGAAAGCATCAACGCTGCATTCAATCGTTAAAAAAAGATTTTACCCGAAGGATGTTTAAAGAGGATGTGCTGGAGTTAATATGAAATCGATACTGTGGGATGTGCATAAAAGGCACTGGGAGAAATTCTGTATTTTTTTGCGCTACACCTCCTTCGAATTTATTTTATTTCAATTATTTTTATTTGTTCGATTACTATTATTATATCTTAAAATATAAATAGCTTTATCAGTATATTTTGATGAGCAACGATAAGTACTTGTTACTTGTAACTTGAAAGCAATTGTCATGTCGGTTTCGACTCTTGAAGCAGTTATAGGGGTAAGAAAAATAGCCATAACTGTTATTAGATATCTGACTTCGGTTTTGATATTGCTACTTCGGAACCGATATGCTGTATAAATTCCATAACTGTTATTCCTCGGTTCTGTATTTTGGTTCAACCGATATTTTAAGTTTTATAAAACTATTTTAACTGGGCCTTTTAATTTTCATGTAGCAGATATTAACACATAGACATTATATCGGTTTTAAAGAACAGAAACTGAAACTCATATAAGTGAGAACCAATACACTTAATAACAGTTATAACGTTTTTTCGATTTTCTGCAACTGTTCCGATATACTACGTATAAAGGTTTGAAATAGTTATTTTCAGAACTTTTCCAATCCCCGTTTATATTAACCTGTACAAAATCAACTTTTTTGTGAGAAACGGCATTGACATTTATTAGTAACCTAGATAGCGTATCGTCATGTGGTTAATGGTATTATCGTGGTTTACCAGCATAATTACATAGTTTATAACACTTCAGATAGCCTTTTTCTAAGGAAATGTAAATCGACTGCGGAAATTACGGAGCCATCTCCTAGTGGTTAAGTACTTACGTCCAACAGCTTTTTGCCGTGATAACTATCAACGTGATTAATAAACACGCGTTCAGGCTTGAAGACCAACTCGTCGGGTACGCCCTTCGAGGATTCCGTCTTTAATTTACGTGAATTGTACCCTTGGGATTCACTGTCGGCGTGCGAACGAGTTTCCATCGTTATCACTGTTATTGATTTGTTAAACGCGGAAATAAAAAGCGTGTCGCTGAATTTCAAGTGTGTTTAATTATATGGACGATTCGTGTTTTCGAATCGCGCCCAACGTCGCATCGAAATGAAATTCACTCATCTAACTGTAACCTGGTATAATGAACATACAATAGTGGTTGATAATATTTTCGTCGGCAGTATGATAGCATGTACTTGTACGTGTTTTACAGCGTTTTATAGAAAAGTAAACACTCTGGCCTTCGTGCTAAGTAGCAACNAATATAAATAGCTTTATCAGTATATTTTGATGAGCAACGATAAGTACTTGTTACTTGTAACTTGAAAGCAATTGTCATGTCGGTTTCGACTCTTGAAGCAGTTATAGGGGTAAGAAAAATAGCCATAACTGTTATTAGATATCTGACTTCGGTTTTGATATTGCTACTTCGGAACCGATATGCTGTATAAATTCCATAACTGTTATTCCTCGGTTCTGTATTTTGGTTCAACCGATATTTTAAGTTTTATAAAACTATTTTAACTGGGCCTTTTAATTTTCATGTAGCAGATATTAACACATAGACATTATATCGGTTTTAAAGAACAGAAACTGAAACTCATATAAGTGAGAACCAATACACTTAATAACAGTTATAACGTTTTTTCGATTTTCTGCAACTGTTCCGATATACTACGTATAAAGGTTTGAAATAGTTATTTTCAGAACTTTTCCAATCCCCGTTTATATTAACCTGTACAAAATCAACTTTTTTGTGAGAAACGGCATTGACATTTATTAGTAACCTAGATAGCGTATCGTCATGTGGTTAATGGTATTATCGTGGTTTACCAGCATAATTACATAGTTTATAACACTTCAGATAGCCTTTTTCTAAGGAAATGTAAATCGACTGCGGAAATTACGGAGCCATCTCCTAGTGGTTAAGTACTTACGTCCAACAGCTTTTTGCCGTGATAACTATCAACGTGATTAATAAACACGCGTTCAGGCTTGAAGACCAACTCGTCGGGTACGCCCTTCGAGGATTCCGTCTTTAATTTACGTGAATTGTACCCTTGGGATTCACTGTCGGCGTGCGAACGAGTTTCCATCGTTATCACTGTTATTGATTTGTTAAACGCGGAAATAAAAAGCGTGTCGCTGAATTTCAAGTGTGTTTAATTATATGGACGATTCGTGTTTTCGAATCGCGCCCAACGTCGCATCGAAATGAAATTCACTCATCTAACTGTAACCTGGTATAATGAACATACAATAGTGGTTGATAATATTTTCGTCGGCAGTATGATAGCATGTACTTGTACGTGTTTTACAGCGTTTTATAGAAAAGTAAACACTCTGGCCTTCGTGCTAAGTAGCAACTTGTTGCTACTGTTTGATTATCTACTTGTTGCTGCTACGTCACGTCCTACAATCTATTTCACAGGATGAAACGTTGAAATGAAATCTGAATTAATGAGATCGTTCTACATCTATTACTTTGACATGTTTAAAGAATTAACGTGTCCACCGATGTCCTAAAGCAGGTTCCAGAAATAACGTGCACTGCGTTGTAGATGTAATAAATCGATTGTTACCACGTCCCATGTGTGTCGCGTTCCGCTTAATTAGGAACGGTGGCAGGAGCTGAAAATTCGCACGCGCCATGGTCATAGAAGACATGTGCAACGCGGAGACTGGACNATCGATTGTTACCACGTCCCATGTGTGTCGCGTTCCGCTTAATTAGGAACAGTGGCAGGAGCTGAAAATTCGCACGCGCCATGGTCATAGAAGACATGTGCAACGCGGAGACTGGGCAGCACAATCTTACCACCTACGCAGCTCGGATTCGAGGGTCAAGGCTGACGTATAGTTTAGAAAGAAAAAGCCACGATATGTGATCGATAACCGAACGGAATGTACAGTGGGGAATTCGCGGTAAACTGGAGGTGCACGCGCTACGAGTCAATTTGAAATATCGTTTGAGAACCAATCACGGCATGATATTGGAATACCTGTTGGTCAAAGTACTTTAGTCAGCATTTTGAACAGAAAACAATAATCTTAGAATATCTTTACATCGTGATTGAAAAATAATCTTTTTAAATAGATTCAGATATTGCGATTGTTTTGTCTTCTATAGATCTCATAATTCCAATTCAGTATGTATATTGAAATTTACAAATGAGAATAGCTTCGGGAAATCAATCATATGAATATTTACGATTTCCTCTTCTCCAATTATAGCACAGTTGCATCTTGCTAATCTCCATTATTGGAATAGCTACCGTTGACATCAATGAAGGAAATTAATTCACTGTTCTCCATTCACCTGTTCGATCCTGTGGACCGGAATAAAATATCCCGCCGCGAGGAGAGATGCACTTGTCGTATGACCATAGAATCGTAACTATCGTGCGAGATCTTAAAACGAACAGTGGGTGGGGACGTTTACGGTCACTAAAAAATGCAACGGCGAACTGAGTCGCGTGGTGGCAAATGAATATTAAGGGACACGTAATGGCCCGGAGCGTAATTCGCCGGTTTACCATCAATCACTTAAGCGATGCACGCGTGGGCGATTCGAGACCGCGGTCTCACTCGAACGAATAAGCCGTAAATCGAGTTTACGACCGAAGGCTCGCCCGTTATCATCTTCGTCACGCGATCAGCGCTGTTGCTTCGTGCAACGATAAAAATGATGGAGGAACTCGATTGTGCAGGTCTTTTTTGCAATCCTCTGGCGCGTGGCATCGCGATCATTGATCCGTTATAATCGGACCAGCAAGAACCGGAAAAAATAATTAGTGAAACCGCGGAAGAGATAGAACCGTAAAAAGGCAATAAAAAGAGGAGAAATGGAATGACAATTGGAAGCTTAGCATTTGGAATGCTTTTACATATACAAATTAAATTATGTTGAACGCACACTTCGATGTTTTACTGAAAAAACATATGTTTAGAACTAATATCGTAATTGTTTTGTTTTGCATAAACATCAGCAGTCTAATTACTCGAGATCACTAGTTTCGTTACAAGTTGGACGTTATCTGTCGTGCGGTACCCAACAATTCAAAACACGAATAAAATATTGAAAAACTATAATGTTAAAAGTGCCGGATTTATAATAGAAAATTATAAATTCTTGTGCTTATTTACGTGCATATTCATTGAGATATCTACGTATCATAATGTACAGCAGAATGAAACAGTATATTATAAGGGCAATTTGGCTTTGAGAGCAGTATTCAGACTCTTCATGTGCATATACTATGTATGTATATTCATAGATACTAATTCGACAGATGGTTGCACATCAACAAAGTTAAAATTCTAATCTAAAGATTATCGCTGTGATTAAGACCAATATAAAAACGAAATATTAATCTAAAAATAATACAGTTCGCTAAATCGACCGGACACTCCTTCGTTTCGTGCATTAACTATTTGGGTGTGGATTCCATTTCGTGGCAATTTGTAGTTATCCTAAATTTTCAGTTCGCATGTTTTCATCCATTAAATTGGAACGGCCCCTTGTTCCTTAAAATAAAGACAGAAGGTTGATGATCCAACATTTAATTGTAATTGTAATACTAGTTAGTTCAAATGTAGTATTGAAACATGATATTGCGATAAAGTATAAGAATACTTATTCAGTCTGTACAATGTGTTATACGAATTCTCAGCTGTTGAATAATCGTGCTTAAATGGCGAAGGCATCGACACGCGAGGGTGCGGTTGGATTGCTCATTAAAACAGTCCCACTCATAGGAATGCCTAATAAGGTGTCGAGCCACTAGAAACTCATCTTGCAAATATTATTCGACATGATCGGTGTATTATTTCGCAAATTCAGCGGTCTCCGACGAGTCCCTGTCGTTAGAGGCGTTGATAAAGGCAGCACATAAGACAAAACGGTGTCTCTTCCAATTAAACGAGACGCGACTCAACTCAGTTCTGGCTTAACGTAGGATCCATCCAGCTTTCGCTTTCTCGTGAGCTGCGCTATTCCACATTTACATTGAACATCGAGATGTGCGTGTATCTCACACGGAACGTTAGTCTTCATTTGCATCGTCCTCTTGTACCGTTAGCCAAGCTGTCTCCAACTTTTACTAATTAAGTAGGTATTAAGCATCATCAAGCAGAAATGATTCGCCGTGTAGCATATTGTAAGCTACAAAAACAATAAATACCCCACGCTTTTCTTTTACAGATGCTGTTCTTTATGTTTATTTAAAAAATTGACGATAAGCAATAAGTAATAAAGTATTGGATTTTATTTATAGTAGGTATATTCTAGAGTTTGTCGAAATTACTCAAATGCAGATAGAGAATTCTAATCATAATAGGACTAAAAGATAAGCCTTGGAACACGCAGCAAGTGGCGCAATTTGGGGTGATGGATGGTGCAAGTCTCTCGCTATTGCAAATCGCTTCGAAATAGGAGTTAGAGGCTTATTCAATTTGATGAACACACTAATTTCTGTTCGCTGCATCTAATCCAGGATGACGAAACATTTCTTGTTTTTGACTTACATTTTACACTCCAATACTCTATCTCAATTATTCATAATCTAATTAACACGTTTCGAGAGAAAAAATATGAATAATATTAGATTGAGGAAAAAGGAATCCATTATTTCGATTATTTCTATAATTTTATCGACAATTTCGACGACGGGCCTACCTGTGCGAGGTGTATCTTCAACATCAAAAATACCTAACCGGAATCAACGAAACCAAAATTGCACGTAATTGGCTGTTACAATATTGTTACAAAATGTACCGAATTCTCTTTGTTGACTTCCAGTTTTAACACCCTGCAACTTACAACTGAATGAGCCAAACAAAAAACAGTAAAAGAATTCTTTTAGCACGAAATGTCACCTTTCCAACGAGTATAAATCTGAAATTGTTTGGTCAATACTTTACGAGATATCAATGATCACTACAGCCATGTACCGAAAAATAATGGATTTCTTTTTCCCTAACATAATATTTATTATTTGTGTATTTCTTTACATAAATTTTGTTTAGTTAACATTTATTCTCCCTAATTGACAAGAAATCCTATCAAGTATATGTATTTTCTACAAATTTGTTCATAGAAGAATGGTCGGAAACGTTCCCGTATCAACTGCTGATAGGAACAGGCGCAGCAATGTTGGCCCTGTTGCTACTGGCTGCGGTGAGCTTCCAATGTTCTTCTACTTGGCGATGGTTAATGAAGATGAAACGGAGCATGAAGGAAAGAGACGCCGAAAGTGACTTATCTCAGCAGAATGCTATACGCATCAGTCATTCCCTACCGGATCTTCAATCAGAACCTGTTACTCACGAGTATGTTCAAGAATCAAAGGATAGTAAAAAGGTACGATATCAAAAGAATGAATTCATCGTCAATTCTGATTATATTTATGCAATATATTATACATATATGTAATATTGAATATATGTAATAATGAAATTTCAAAGAGAATTATTGATTTTAATTTGATTTCAATTTAGTCTGTTCCGGTTTTATTAAGATTTTATCAAGCTGTAGGAAACTTGATTTAACTTAACTGAACCTTAATTTCGCATCCGTTCTTTCTACTTCCTTCGCACCTGCCGTGTTTTATTAATAGAAATTATTTATTCTTCGTTGGCCGGTTCATCTGCTACAGAGGTTCGCGTGTAACGGTTCCGAAATAGCCGAATCAAAATTTCATGTAGCAGAAGCGGGTGGAAGAAAGTTCGCTGCCAAAGAGTTAACAAAGGGGCGGCTGACTTCCGGGATAAACTCCTGGAGTACACATTGTGCACAGACGCGATGGGCGTATCAGGGTATGACTTTTTTATAGGTGCTGCGTCAGACAACTTTGCCCATTGTTCCGATGAGACATCAGAGCTTTCAGAGGCAACTTTCTCATCGACTCACCGACTTGCCAATCATGTTTAGCATCTGCAGCCTGGATAAACGCAGCGACTCCAGTCTTGGATTAATTAAGGTATCCATAGAAACATGTGTCGTACAACTTCTTTTACTATCCTTTTCATACAAGAGAAAATAAAGAAGCCCTACGTTTTTATTTTCAAAGTAAACGTGTAAAAGATGACCCCATTTTTCGAGGAGTTGAGAACCTTACAGATTTTAACTCGAATTAAGAGACTAAAAAATAAAGAACGGTAAACAGCATTGTCAAAGTGTCTAAACTTACAGTACTAGGTTTTATAATTTCTAAAAAGCAATGTGTGAGTTAACTACGTTAAATGATTAAAAACTTTAATGGAATTTTCTGTTCGCAAAACTAGCCAAAGAATTTGCCGCATCGTAGATGGAACACCATCGTATCACAGTTCCAAACAACAAAACGAAACTGGCAAATTTAGTTTGTTCAAAGTTTTAGCCGTGTATACATTCATGTTTGCAGCCAGAACTTTACAAGAAGGAGATGGGCCAAGAAGACGCGGAGAGCTCGAGCACCGTGGAGATGGAGTACGCCGGGAAGCTGCATTTCGCCTTGCGATATGATAAGGAGATGGAGGGGCTGGTGGTCAAGGTGAGTTTAGTCATTTCTTAAATCGATAATGGATCTCGATTGTTTGCATTCGAATGTTTCTACGAATCAAGATGCTGCCACATTGAGTATCTAAATTCTATCAATAAAATCTGTTCCTAAAGTTATTTCTCGAATGCACGTAATGGTCGAACTCAATATAGAACATCGAGAATTCTTTCCGTGTACGCGATGACCGACATTCGCGTTCTAGTTTTATCCTTCATCTTGAAACCATATGGTTCTTGTATTACGATACGTTAAAACATGCAAGACGTAAACATGTAAATGTAATCAGTACCGGCTAATCGATTGAAGCGAAATTAATTTGGTCAGAATTGGTATTCGCTGTTATGCGATTTTCGTATCGAGATAATGGAGGTTTAAGTCGAATCACTTGTTCAATATTCATGCTTCGGCTGTTTTTATCTAAGCAATCATTCTTTACTGGTAAATTTAATTCGCTTCATTTTTAATTAATTATACAATATAACTTAATGAGGTATTTGCTACAGAAATCAATTACATCTGTACTGCACATTCAAATATAATCCATCGAGCGTATAATAATTACATAAACCCGTGCATTTTATTATACTATACGTGATCGTCTATTATTATCTAATATTATAATTACATGTATGTACAGCAACAAAAGTTAATTACTGCCATTGACAAGGATAGGACAAATGTCATCACAAGCAGTCAGAGTCTGATTGACTGTCGAAGTGAGATGCATTTTGTAATCACATTATTGGAAAATGCTTATAATCGCGCTCCATTACACTAGTTATATATGTATATATGGATAGCCACCACCGTATTTAGCCTGAACTATTGAATAACGTAATCTCGGATTGATTAGCAGCTGTCAACGATTGGCTAATACGCATAATATCTAGTTTTGATTTTGCTGTAATTAAATACGTTCTAAGCAAAGAAATCCATGTAATATATCGTGCCCTGGAAAAATGCATTTGAATGTATGCTGGCCATGTAACCAGACTCGTTCATAAGTCTAGCTGGGACATGGTAGTGCATAAATAAGAGAACAAGGTCACCCTGCAACAGAATTATCCTTTTTCGTCGACCATCCCTTTCAGGACAGTGAGATTATGATAATATTCGGGATTAAGCAGTATCACATTTGTATGGCATAAAGATTAGCACCATTATTATGCCGCGGAAAAGCAAGATTAATTATTCATATTCTAGATATCATTATTTAAATATTATCTTAGCTGAATAAATTCTGAAATGTGCCACATTTTTATGATTTACTCCATGTACGGTATGTGATTAAACTACAATTCCAAAGAATCTAAAATCGTTGATCTGTAGGCGTCTCAGAGAAGCTATATTATCAGTATCTTAGACTTACGTGAAAACCGTCTGTAGTTCTGTTATTATCTCAATATAGTACATTAATTTATGGCAGAGATAATAGGAATTACAAATTGTCGTCATGACGGTTGCCAACTGTTTTTGAAAACTGGAGAAAGAACGTTATTTATAGATCTTGGAAGCAAGGGAGTTGCCAGTGAAGGACGTGACTGGTAGCAGCGATCCCTATGTGAAGGTGTACCTCTTGCCGGACCGGAAGAAGAAGTATCAGACGAAGGTGCATCGAAAAAATTTGAATCCCGTGTTCAATGAGACCTTCATATTCAGGTTAGCGCACGTAGACAAATAGATTAATAAAAATAGTACTAAGTTAACCGACGTTTGTTTTCAGCGTTTCATATGAAGAGCTAAGACATCAGTATCTCCAATTCTCCGTTTACGATTTCGATCGATTCTCTCGGAACGACCTGATCGGACAGGTGGTGCTGAAGGAATTATTGGATTGCACCGACCTTGACCAAGAAGTCGAATACACGATGGACATTCTGTGCGCTACGCAGGTACTTAATTCTTTAATGAAACAATTTTCTCTCGTCAAGGATTTCTGAGAAGAGTTTGTTCGGAGTTATTGCATAATTGTATTTTTCTGCCTAGAAAGCAGTATCTGAGAACTTTAAATTCATTTTATCTGGAATAGCTAAAGCTTCTTAGTTTTTAGATTATCCTTCTCAATCTCTACCTCAACATTTCCCTGGTAATGGTTTTATAAATTTAACTTGTTTTCATTTGTCGTTATAGGACAAAGGAAAGGACTTGGGAAAATTGATGCTTTCGCTTTGCTATCTTCCAACGGCCGGTCGGTTAACAGTGACTGTAATTAAAGCCAGGAACTTGAAAGCCATGGACATAACAGGATCATCTGGTAAACTTATGAGACACCTTTACGCGATAAAGAGAAACACGTGACACGATGTTGCTAAACAAGATCCTTATTATTTAAGTTCAGTTTCGTTAGTACATTAGTATTTCTTCCTTCTGCAAATTACGCGATAATAAGAAATCTATTTTTTAATAATTACATCTATCGTTGGTCACTCGAACTTCTTCCCGTACTTAATAAGAAACTTACACAGTAGATAATAAAGTACAGTCTTATTTATGCGTTTTGGCACTTTTGGTGAATATTTCAAAAAACATTAATGATCATAATTTATTCTTCGATATTCAATATCTTGCTTCGACAAACATGTGGTCAACAGAAGTCATAAATGTATGTGAACTCTTGACTGTAGCTATCGTGATAATGTCCTAATAATTATTTTCTAAAAAAAATTGTAGTATAATAGAAGATATATCTCAAACACGACAAATGATTTGCAGATCCGTATGTGAAGGTTTACCTTCTGTGCCACGATAGGCGGATCAAGAAGAAAAAGACCTCTGTGAAAAAGAACACTTTGTTCCCTATCTACAATGAGATTCTGGGATTTGACGTTCCAGCGGAAAATATCGAGGACGTTAGTCTAATAGTGAAAGTAATCGATTACGATAGGTAAGCGTCGAGAGAAAGCACCTTTTGACTCAGGTAATAACCGCGGTCTGTTTTTCGTAGGATCAAATCGAACGAGCTGCTGGGCTGCACAGGAATTGGCTCTGCCTTCATTGGCATCGGCCGCGAACAGTGGCTGAAGATGCTGGAGAATCCGAGGAAGCCGATAACGCAATGGTACCCCTTAACAGAAACGATCCCTGGTCATATTCCATCAATAAGTTCGGAGCCTCTCCCAGTGAGCCTTAGCTGCTTGAACAGCAGGTAAGTCGATGGTCATTTTACAGTACAATCAGTAAGTCTTCAGATGTTCATTAATAAACTCCTCCCAAAGATGTAATTATTCTTAGAATAAACGTCGATATAGATTTAATTTTTTAAATCGAGATCTCCGAAGTTTTATTTTGCAGAAAAATCAGAAGTCAAATTATTATTATACATTTTAAGTGTGGCTTTAATAAGACAAGAAAAATTGAAAGGAAAATCAAAAACTATTAAAAAATTATGTATACTTGTTTATACATATATTTAAAACCTATAGTAAAATACATAATAAGTATGCATATTAGATAGAACACGTACATAAGATTTAGAAATTGAATGATGAGCCCAACGGTTAGGACCTTCAGGTAAATAGCGAGCACCTAGTCGCATTTACAATAGTCCCAGCGCTGCGCGGCGTTCGGCAATTACAAATGAAATAACAGCAAATGAGCAAATAGCTATCTGGGCCAAACGACCAATCGGGCTTTCCCTTGCCACGGTACAAGACATTTCTGCCTGTGACCCGTTATCGCTACTTGTGGCCAAACACAGTGATTAGGGACAAACGGAGAACCTGAATCGTCTTATCGTGGTAAGAGAAAACTAGCCCTGATTAAACAGGGTCTGTCTGGTCATCCCAGCCCGTACAGATTTCCCACACTGTTTTTCCGTCTAAACCAATTTTTTTTATAACTATGGCCTAGATTCTCATATTTAATAAAATTCAAATCAGTTCAGATCATTTTCATAAATAATAAAAAACGATAACACAATGAGTCCAATAGTGGAGAAAAGATGAGGATTAATGGAAATTTGTTGCAGATGAAAACAATACGACTGAGACAAATATCGCAAGAACTCGCAGTTTTTGTCGGACGTCGGCTTGGTTGTTATTTCCTTCTGTCGTCGCTTAATGCACACCGCTTGACTGACTTAAGTACAATTTCTATCTCAGAAAGGAAAGCTCGGGAGAAATACAACAAACCAAATACCAAAAAAAGAGAAAAAAAATGAAACAAAAAAAAAAGTAAGTAAATAAGACACACTCTGTGCTTTTTGANATTTCCTTCTGTCGTCGCTTAATGCACACCGCTTGACTGACTTAAGTACAATTTCTATCTCAGAAAGGAAAGCTCGGGAGAAATACAACAAACCAAATACCAAAAAAAGAGAAAAAAAATGAAACAAAAAAAAAAGTAAGTAAATAAGACACACTCTGTGCTTTTTGACATATAATCAAATGTGGGGAGCGTGAAGTAGTAAACGAATTAAGTAGATCATAGTGGAATGCTTGTAAGAGCGCAGTATGATACACGCGCTAAAAAGCGAGATTGCTCAATCTAAACTTGAAGAAAGATAATCACAAAAAATGATGTATATGTACAAATGAAAAAAGTACGAAGGAAACGAGAGAATGAAAGAGAGATAGAATGAAAGGAAGGGAAACAAAAATACGAAATGAAAAGTAGTTTATTTTTTTGGAACGAATACAGGCTGGTCCTGCTTTTGGCGAATATATGTGAACACGAAAAACGTATTTTATCAACCATATCCCGATCATATAATATATTTTATCAGCGAGAATGTACTATACGTATATATATACTATACATATATCCTAGATCCAGTAGAAAAAGGTTGTGAAGAGCAAACATTTTTAAGATGAGTCAAGGTGTCGAAACGTGCGTATTATTGTTTGCTTTTATCTTGCGAAATAATACCCTGGGCTTTCGCACCTTTTTTTCCGATGAGGCATGACGTAAAGATAAAGTTATAGAAATCGACAAACATTTTCTAGACACTATTGGAAAATAATTATTGGATAGAATAACTAGTTCAGATCAAAGGAAAAGAATCTTTACTAATCTAATACATACATGCAGCGTTGCGAGATTATTGATGTGGGGAAAAAAGCATCATGCCAGGAGATGATTCATTCATTTCAAATGGTTTGTGAGAATAATTTGTAGGCATTGTTGCAAAAAAAATAATTATTTTCAAACTATAATTTCACTATTGTTTTACAGTATCAAATTAAGTATTAAACGCATGTTGTCACGCAAAGACACCCGTGCGTAACCCCTTTGATAGCTATAACGCAATCTGGTTAATCCCTCGAATACGCACACGCGAACGAGTATTTAAACTTATTGATATACACGTTCGTAAGCTTGATACAAAGCAACGTATAAGGTACATTATTGTGTGTTGAAATGTAATAAAAATGTTAGCTTGCAAAACAATCCAAAGAAATATAATCGCTTTTGATGGTGATCTCCGCGTAATTACGTGGATCCTTCCTCGAGCTTCCGAAGTAAACTGTTTCTTTCGATCAATCCAATATACAATAATTCCGAAGGAAAGTTTTAAGGACAATAAGCCATGTAACCTCTCCGTTAGACCTCAAGTAGAGCAATATCTCATAACATATATAGATAACAGTGTTCTGGATATCAGTGTTAGCTGTTTTTCTGTCTGAACCAATGCCTAGTACAGACCAAAGAAATTAAAAGTTTGAAACAAACGTTCTAAAACGTCGAAACCACGTGGAATTTCCTCTCTTTCATAATTATAAAAACTTTATGTAATGAAATTTGTGCAGAACACTTTGAACAGTACTCTGACATCTCCAAACTAAATGTCTGTGCTAGGCGTAGGAAGTGACCGAGGCAAAAAAAACAGAATATAATAAGAGAATGGGAGAAATGAAGCATAGATGTAGCGAACATAACGTTTACTAATTCACGCTACCACATAACTTTCGCGCAAATGTTCTTATTTAATTTGATCCGATGTAAAAGCTCGTCAGAGGGCAACGTTTGTGACAACGTAACGCAGGTACATACACGTTTCCTCGTGGAATGATAGATCGTCTGATGGAGAACAACTAACGCGAATTACGATAAACCAAAGATTAGGCTGTTCATTTATGTTCCATTTATGTTTCATTTATGTTTTAATTTCCAACTTATTAGGAATGAATGCATAAAAATATGTCCTGGAAGTATATACACAATTAAAAGATTTGGAGCACTTCTTAATTCGTATTCTGAGAGATTTTTACGGCTTGTGTTTAATTAGATTTGTAACTTCATTACTGATAATGAGCTCTACTACTGAAAAAGATTAGTGTCTTTACAAAAATGTTGATCCATTTATGAGGAACTTTATTTATTTTGAAATTGTAGCGTACTGCAAGTTTTGAACATCGCATAACTTTGTAATGTTCGAGAACGCGGGGTGTGCGAGAAGAGTACGCGTTAAAATAATATCGATTGTATCAAATGGTAATGGTATCCCTCGCTCGGGCTTCGTATCGATTAACGATCGATCACTCGTACGCGAAGTTTCACTTATACGCGCATATGGGCGTCTCTGAAAACTAGATGGATGAAGAAAAATATCAGTGTATACGAGAAATGGATTTAAAAAGAACTAACATTTTGTTCATGACAACACTCTGTGTTCCGTGTAGCTGAAAGTATTTAATCCAAACCTGTGTCGAAACATATAAAATACCATGAATATTAAAATAACTTTTAAATTATCAGATCCTGCCGAAAGATTTTTCACATTAATAGAAATTCAAAAATTGACAGATACAATTTGTAATTAGTCCATCACAATTTGCAACAGTTTATGAAACTGTATCGAAGCACGCAAGAACTATCGGCAGGACCTAATAACAGACATTGAATTAACAAATGGTGATATTATAAGAACAGTAGTGACACTATGAATATGTGCCAAGATGCAAGTAGCATAGACCAGTAGAGGACGTAGCATGAGACGCAAAGCTTTTAGTGGAATATATAGTAGTAATATATACATGTATATGTACGTAGATATTCGTATGTTCTTTAGTCCTTGTACCAATGGCCGTACCCAGTCAATATGATCATTAAGCAACCCACGGATTACATTTGATGATCATCTCTCTTCGTAGATTTCCATCTGTCGTTTCAGCGACGCCCATCGTTGATCGCAAAATTATATTTTTCGTACTAATTACAAGTATTGGACTACAGACTGAGCTTACTCAAAACTTTGTACGACGTACCGCCATGAGTAGCCGTATCATTTCACAATTGTGTCATTTCACAGTTGAATGAGTTCGAACCGAGGAACATACATATTTTTTCTACATATTTGTATGCAACATAAGTAGATGCGTAATAAAGTAGTGACTTATATTAACAACTGAAATGGGAACTATGAATATTTATTGGTGACAACGATTATGGGGTAAATTTTATTGCGAAAAAAACGAACGTACACTATTATATGATTTAGGTTCTCTGATAGACAAATTAACTAAAAACAAGTAGAATTTACAAATGTTGGTACAATTTCGGACGCGGTCAGATATATAATAGATTGAAATTAATGATTACACTTCATGCGACGAATCAACCTGTCTCATATTCATCAGTGTACGAATTTTGTTAAATCTACATTTTTTCTATTCTCACTCCAACATACTCTTAATGTGCATAGATTTAATTCAAGTGGGTTGCTCTTGGGTACGTTAACGGGGTTTCTGAACGGTACCAAGACACGATGTTCGAGCGAATTCCTCTCGCAGATATCGACTTTGAACGGTGATTTCTATGGATCGTGCATACATATCAAAACGACGACGCGAATGAACAGATTGGCACGCATTAAACTTAGTTAAGCGATTCTGATTGTGACAGGAACCAGCTAGTAAAAGTGAAACCTCGTTTCAAGTCTATTCTGATCATGAAAGTGATACAAAGTACTAAAGTACTCGTGTATTTAATGGGAACTACAGGAGACGCTGGTACCGTTAATAATGCACGTTTTCTAATGAGTATGTATAATCTATGTTGTATATCCGGACACGTAAGTGTTCCTTTGTGATTGTGAATGAAATAAATAAATCGGTACCATACATATGAATCTTTTTACCCCTTATTCCCTGATGAATAAAAAGAATTCTAGGATAGTGCGACATGAGGATAAAAGTAAAGGAAAAACTATCTGCAACATCAAATGTACTTTTCATTTATTTGACTACTTATCTTTACAGATTAGTCTACCTTATTCTAAGATACAACTTTCCCATTATGTTAACTCTAATCAAAACGTTACGATAATACTAAGTATAAAATAAGCAATAGAGCTTATATTGGTATGTAGCAACGACTTAAGTACCTCTAAAATTTTTAATAGTACTTCTTTTTTTTCTTTAAAAGTGCCGGGAATGAAACTGCGTCGCATCGTCCCGTGACCGTCGATAACTGCGATCGACATATGATGATCACGGTCGCACTTTTCTTTTATTTTGGCTCTCGATTTGGAAATGATATTTAAATAAGCATCGAGGTCTCGTTTAAAAGGGCTAATCAACATTGCAGTCATTTGTTCGTCGATCGAACATCGATCCAATTTTGTTTGTTTCTTTCACGTCTTTTCCTCTTTCATATAAGCTGCTTATAAATCGTGTCTTAGACTGTGAAAAAAGTTAGGCCATATTATTTTCCTTCTTTAAATCACAATTTTACTGTGTTTTCTTTATTTTTAATCGTTCTTAGTCCATATAATTTTTGTTGGTTTTACTTTAATTTGCTGATCAGTGCGCAGTATTACGATCAACAATGACGTGGCGGTGAAATATACGTACAGTCATACATGTATGATAAATAATATAATATATCGTGGAACGATGTTCAGTCTTTGAAGAAATGTAACTGCAGCGATATTAAATTGTTCCTGTCGTTTTTCTTGTGTGTACGTGTACGTCTTCTATATGCGTGTGTAAGTATGTATCTCTCTATGAACCGGAAATGGGCTTAAGCTTAATCCAGAGCGGATGGCTCCTATAGCATTACAAATGCTGTACAATTATTTAAACCGTATCGCTTAACCATAAGAAAAATGGATTTAGGATTATAAAACGCTACTTGAGACGCAGATGATGAACTCGATGACTCTCGTTTAAATGATCGCAGCTCTAAATGATTTCGCTACATGTTCTCATTATTTCCGCTCTATGTCTGTTCTCCTTTGCATCATCGTTCTTATGTTTTCCGCTTTATTTGCTTCCTTACTTCTCTTCACGATTTCGTGTATATTGACTTTTTTTTATCAATTGATTGGAAAATTATCCTCGCGCCGAGAAGCTCGCGGCGACAAGAAAGTTATATTCTAATCGCCGAAGTCGTATTCGATCATTCCCGATTTGTGAACCGATCTCGCGTCATCGTCGCCGCGATTTCCCTTAATCGCAACGCGGTTAAATACTGAAGAGGTTACGATTCTAACGACTAAGCGCCCGAGAAAATGTTAGCTCGCGACATTTACGCGCGTTTCCCCCCACATCCGCCCATGATTACGCTTAGAAAACGTATAACGTTCGATTAAATCTACACGTAAGTATTTCTACGGGCAGTTCCGTACCTAAAAACTTCCGTTTACTAATTCGTTTCTTTTCTTCTTCCACTTCTCGTCATGCGTGTCTTTTAACGCCGATTATGTAGTTCCCGATCACACATAATTCCGTAATGCGAATACCGCGAACATCGTATATTTATGGCTCGACATGCCTCGTCGTGCGAATATTAAATCATTCGTGAATTGTACAAATCCCTATTTTCTTGTACTCCATTCGCTTTTTCGTCATATTCACCTTTGTGTCGTTCGCGCTCAGCGATGCGATTATTACATTATCATTTATTATAATAAGTACACGTGTTAAAATGCAACCGTAAACGCGTGTGATGTCGACAACACTAATCAATTACACTTCGTAATCATATTAATGGTGATTAATGATAACTATGTCAATTAATAATGAGAATAAAATGTAGTTACAGTAATAATTATATAGGCAAATCTTTGTTGTAGCGTTGTACTTAGCGTTATTTAAAATATAATAGTAGCGTTACTCTTATGTGTACCGAAGTTCGAGTACGGACAGAAAATTGATTTTTTCTTGTTAACTTCCTTTATATATATTTATATATATTATATATATAGCAATATGGAGGGAATTCACTAACAACTTGTTCGAAAAGTGCAGCATTCTCACACACCGATAAACAAATATAAAAACTCCTCTGTTTAAAATTTTTTTCTCTTTTTTTGTCCTTTTTTCCCTTTGCTGTTTCCCCCTCTTCTCGCGACACATCCCTATTGATTACGTTACTTCGCGCTTGTTAAGTAATTTTTCAAACCGTCACCGCAAAGTCGAGAAAAGGAGTTCGGACGCGAACACCGTAACGCGGCACAAGAAATGTAGTGAGAATGTTGTTTTTCCACTGTCCGTTCTTTCTCGATTTTCTTTTGCTTTTTTTTTCTTCATTACTTTTCACTCTTGCCTTCTTCTAACTCCATCGTAGCGAAAATAAGTCGATAATATGCGACTGTACATTAAGTACAATGTAAAATTAACATTATGTCCGAAGCACCAGGCACAATCCTATTCCTCACGCACACACACAACTCTTTCTCTCTCTCTCTCTTTCTCTCCCTTTCATAACTCCCTCGGTCCTATAATTCTTCCCTATGGTTTGCTTTCTTATATCTTCTTTAGACACACGAAACAACACACAATCATGCAGATAAGCACGCCCAAACAATTAATAGCAGTGATACCATTATTTAACGTATTGTTGCACACGTAGCATTGTCCTATGCATATATAAGTTGTACGATTAACGAGACCGGTGATGGACCGGGTGCACGACACGAGAACCGACACTAAAGAGACGTTTACGACTAACGTTTATACCGCGACTTTTCCCTATATTTTTCTTATTTTTTCCGCTTCAAGCTCAAGAATGATTGATCGCTAGAATGACGGGACCATGCATTTATTTTACATATGCCACGTAAACGGTATACTAATATAAGTTTTAGTTCTCTTTAAGTGTATATCGACATCTAAGAAATTCGGCATACGTCGGTGATCAATCACGTTTGTCGCAGCGAGCCTCAACTATATAGGTAGACGTCTCAAACTTTTAATGTACAAATTAAATTACGAACTGTTAATAACTTGTTCAAAGTTTCATTCAATAAGCACTTCGTTCTGGATCTACAAGCGCTCAATGGTAAAAAGCTACTCTAATGTACTAACTTCCTGTTGATTATTAATTTTAATAATCTTCGTTCTACAATTGTACAAATAAGTACGAGTTATGTAAGTACTTCCCCTACGGAATTTAAGTACCGATTACGCACAGACTCGCTTAACAGCATCGCGACAATCACCGTCGCGAACATAGAACGTTTCGAATTATTCTTATTTACGCTGCGTCCCTCTCACGCTGTCTTTCGCGCCCTTACTCATTTTACTTTCCGTTCGTACCATCTCTTCCTTAACTTTTTCTTTTTTGCGAAATTCATCAAATTATTATCAAAGAAAAATGCATCAAGATTTACAGAGATGACTAAGCGTGCATGTAAAAGGAATTATCGTCNGTAGCATTGTCCTATGCATATATAAGTTGTACGATTAACGAGACCGGTGATGGACCGGGTGCACGACACGAGAACCGACACTAAAGAGACGTTTACGACTAACGTTTATACCGCGACTTTTCCCTATATTTTTCTTATTTTTTCCGCTTCAAGCTCAAGAATGATTGATCGCTAGAATGACGGGACCATGCATTTATTTTACATATGCCACGTAAACGGTATACTAATATAAGTTTTAGTTCTCTTTAAGTGTATATCGACATCTAAGAAATTCGGCATACGTCGGTGATCAATCACGTTTGTCGCAGCGAGCCTCAACTATATAGGTAGACGTCTCAAACTTTTAATGTACAAATTAAATTACGAACTGTTAATAACTTGTTCAAAGTTTCATTCAATAAGCACTTCGTTCTGGATCTACAAGCGCTCAATGGTAAAAAGCTACTCTAATGTACTAACTTCCTGTTGATTATTAATTTTAATAATCTTCGTTCTACAATTGTACAAATAAGTACGAGTTATGTAAGTACTTCCCCTACGGAATTTAAGTACGCATAGATTACGCATAGACTCGCTTAACAGCATCGCGACAATCACCGTCGCGAACATAGAACGTTTCGAATTATTCTTATTTACGCTGCGTCCCTCTCACGCTGTCTTTCGCGCCCTTACTCATTTTACTTTCCGTTCGTACCATCTCTTCCTTAACTTTTTCTTTCTTGCGAAATTCATCAAATTATTATCAAAGAAAAATGCATCAAGATTTACAGAGATGACTAAGCGTGCATGTAAAAGGAATTATCGTCATCGACTCACCGGATTGAAGAGATTTACTAATCTAATGTACCACGGTACGTGGATGAATAATAGTGTTTCCTTTGATTCACCGGTGCGTTTGTTTTCTAGGAAAGAGTGACTAGCATTTGTTGTACAGCGAAGCGACGAATAGACGAAAGTCGCATAGCTCGTGATACTACTTAAACAGTGCACTCTCTTAAGCGTTCCTCATCTACTACTTTGATAATATATTTCTTTAATCCTTGCGTCTAGCTTTCCCTCTCATTAGTACTACCCTCTCTTTTGCCTTCCCTTATTCCATTCGAATCCACATACGGGCGACACGCTCACACACGAACACAACGCTTGATCCTTTCAGAACCAACGCGAACCAAATTCGGACGAATCCGCATGATTCAAACTCGCTCGTATTCCTTTTCTCTCTTTTTTTTTAAAAGCCTATTTAATAATTCTTCGTCTTTGCTGATTAATTATACCTTGCGTGCGAAAATACCAAGAAATATCCTCGCAGAAAGTTAAGCTGGACGGCTTTGATAAAAAATTAGGATCTCTTTCGAAGGACGTGTGATTATCGGGGAGTAGGAAGTGTACTTGCGGGTTGACCGTGAATATAATTGTGACTGTGAATGGTATAATATTATCATAGTGTGTTTGTGTATGTGTGTGTGTTCTGTGAAAACGGGACGACCACAGTAGCCAAAATAAGCGTTTATCGCCCTATGCGAAAGTGCCCTCTTGTGCAAACGTGTGTATAATATATCTCCTGCTTTTATGTGCTAATATGCACTCTGCGCAGAAAAATGTGTAGCTGTGTGTTTGTATCGAGTGCATGACGTACGTGTTTCTCGCAGAACTGAACTCACTAAGTGCTTAGCCAAAAGGTGTCTCATTATTACCAATCGCAACATTGGCGCAGAAAATTACAATCGGAAACACAGCTTCCCATTTTTCTTTGTTCTTGAAATGTGTACACGTTTCTCCCTCAACTGTCATTCATTCGCTCGCCACTCTGCCACGACATTATGCGTTTATGCATAGAATATATGTATATATGTCATATATTTTTTATATGTATACGCCATAGAGATAATCGTATTTACACCGGACGTTACTAGAGTTAGAGGTGTATGTCGAGAAGTTCCTTTCCAGGTGGAAACACGTGAAAAAACAAATTTCGGCGTGCCACTCAGAAGATTGCTTACGATTCTTCGTTGCGATTGGATTACGCACCCACGGAGAACACGGAGTGAATTGAAAAAATCGGCCGTCGAGTATTCGCAAGCATTCAGACAGATTCGCGTGTGTTCGTAATTGACTAGCGATTCGAAAGAGAGATAGTGATGCGCGATTCAGCTTGAACTTTTCACTTTCTATCCCTCTCTCTATCCCTCGTTCTGGGCAGGGCTAGAAAACTTGAAGCGAGCACTGAAAATGCACGATTGAGCCCGGTCAGCTGTTAAAAGTTTTCACGGAAGCACTCGACTATCATCTCGCAGAGTCGCGAAAAAGCGAATATTTATCTCGTAATTTCTTCTGTTTATTGCTAGAACGCTGAATATAGAGAATATACCTGCTGCTCGACGAATATGTTCTTTGTGCCCACTACTTGATTGTAATAAAAACGATTACGAAAGCGTTGTTGCTCGTTGCTCTTATCAGTAAAATAGCGGAAGATCGAACCTCGTTCATTGCACGCTCGAAATCGTTCGAGAAGCTCAATGAACGCCTCGTTTGATCTTCGTGTTATTGCACAATACGTCTCGCCGTTTTCGCCTTTTCCTCGGCTCGACTTAGAGTCCGCTCGAACGGATTTTTATGCACGAATGAATGTTGCGGGATTGATTGCTTGAGCGGACGCTCTGGTTAAGACCAATCCGTGACTGAGAGAAATCTGTCGCTGTTGCCGTGAAAAGAAAAAACTAACGACGAATGTGTTTCGATCGATTTTGCTAGACATACGCGAAACACTTTCAGTAGCGTTGCTGGAACTCATGATGCCACCTGTTGAAGTCGACGTGGAAGACCACCAGCGACCCGTTGGCCAGACCAGCCAAAACAAACCTGAAACAAGTACAAGATTCATTAAATATAGCTGTTTGTTAAATAAACTAGGTATATCGCATAATTTATGTATACTTTTGATCATGTGAGAGTGCCAGTGAACGGATGCTGCATGCGCAAGTTGGAAAAGCATATAGCAGGGCTAAATTGAACGTTCGCCAAACTTCAACGACTTGTTTGTCACCAGCCGTCATTAAGTACTCCCCATCTCTGCTAAGAGTTAGACACTGCAAAGTATTTTAATAAAATGTTAACGAATCCATAAAGCATAAAATTGAATATGTTAATAAATACAGAATGTTTCGTTTAAGTAAAAGGAGTGGAATTTCTCGTACGCGATTGATTGTTTCGTACAAAGAGATACATTATGTTTTTAAATAAATAAAATAATGGGAGAGACTTCGAACGAAACACTCTTTATGATTAAATATAACTTACATGAACATTATCATTATGGGACTCGTGGCGAAGACGTTTCCCATTAACAGTGTATGCTGCTATGTGACCAAGTTCGTAGTTTACTACAATTAAACCCTCTCGCGACATGGCAATATTTTCAGGGGAGGAGAATCCGTTCGGTGCCTCTAGAGATCTCAGAAGATCACCGAAAGTCGTGTGTACAAGAACTGGTCCGTCTGCGAAGAAAAATGATTTCTCCAAACAATGATTTACATATAAATTTTTATCCATTAATCGATACAATATAAAAATAAAATTAAAACCATTTTAGAGTTAGATATATTTTAATAAAGTTGCAAATACGTACAGTAAGATCCGGAAATAACCAGTCCCAGCTCGGCCGAGATAACGACAGCAGTCACCGGTTGCTCGTGTCCTGTAAGGGTTGCTCGGGGTGCGGGTGCTTCACCCTCACCGACGATTGTCTGCGTTCTGGCGTTCCAATGCCACAATAGAACGGTGCAATCAGCACTTCCGGATGCTATGTAGCAATCGGACGTGATATTGCATTCGCTGCGCGATAAACATGTAACGACTCCATAATGACCGAACACTATTTGTACGATTTTTGCTGAAATAGAATAAGATAATGTTTTATTGTATACTTCGTGTAACAATTACTAGTATTTCGATAGCAAGTATCGTGTGGTATACTGTATATTTGTCGATTTGATTACCAGTTTCGGTGGAGAAAACTCGGAAACTGTTATCCCAAAAACCACACGCGACCAGGAATCTGCTATCTACGGTGGTGACGAAGCAGTTGCTTCGTATTTTCAATTTTTGACTGAAATTGTCACCCAAGTGGCGACGCAACGTGTGATTCGAGCTGTTGGCTGCTTGAGCTATAAATAAATTCGTTCCATAAACATCAATACAATACTAAAATATTGAAAGTTTTCAATTTCCGTAGTGAAATACGGAATTACTTTTTACACTTACACAAGACGGGATCCATGGCTAACGGTTGATTAATAACTTGAGTTTGCGGAGCTTCCGCGTAACTCGGCGATTGCACGGTTGCTACAAATTATCATTAAGCGTCAATAAATTTGAATCATCGTGAAGATAAAATTAATTTGATATCGGAATAAATACCCGCATAATTTGTATTCCACCTGTTGACAGCGAATTGCTGTCCGGTGGTCACTGTGACCACGGATGGCACAGGTATTTGCGGATACGTGTTAGCCGAAATATGACAAATCGGCGAATTCGAAGGGAATTTGATGGTCATGCAAACATCATCAGGTGGGCTTGAAAACATCATCGGCGACTGCAACACGGGTGGCAATGTCTTGTCAAACATCGCAGTACTCTTCTCGTTCGGAACGATTAAACAGAAAGAAAAGCGTGCATTGTACGCTTCCGTAGGCAAAAACGCGGTAAAGTTCGTTGTTAAGTTAGAACTTAATTCCGGCTAGATTAGAGATGCGAATTTCTGTGATGGAGTTTCAGTACTCTGGTAATTTTACGATTGACGCTGATATCAACGATAACATTTGACATAAGAAATGATTGAATAAAGAGAAAAATGTATGATAACATTGAAGTAACAGACTTGATCTATCAAACTATGACACTAAAAATCTGTGAATCTCATGGATGAATTATTACTGTTACTCTAAAACTAACAGAATACTATCACTTCATTTAACTCGTCAACATCTAGTTCACAAGTTAAAATCCTTTTTCATGTTTTTCTAAATGGCTCACCTACGATACATTGCACACTCTTCGTAATATAGTAGTGACTACAATGATTTCATTAGTATACTAAACAATGATTCACTATTAAAAAGCGTGATGTACTGACGAAATGAGTATTGTTTACCAAATGCATCGCGGAACTTTTCGGCGGGTGAGGTTCCATTAGAAGTTGCGATGGTGTTTGACCAAAGTTTCTTATTTGATTCTCTATAGCCTCTCTCATAACCGCATCGGTTATCGTGTCTAAATCCACGCTACCTTCGTACGTTAAATAGTAGAAAACGTTTGTTGCTCGAACTGCTTCTGGTCCTGGAAAATGTGAAAATTTTATTCAACATTTGTAATGAGAAAGCTAAATTTAATTTTTAGCTAAATAGCTCGATTTCAGGAATCACTGCCAATTGCTTGTAGCCGGTATTTCCGTTCGGTCGTGCTCCCGTGCACGACCGGCTGTGATGTGGCGTATTAGGGGTGGCAAGCATTGTCACGGCTGGCACACGTGCCTAATTGGTTGGGACAAGACCGAGAGGAAGCTAACTAAAAACTAATTCCTTCCATACGCGTGGCGAACGCCGGCACCCTCTCTCCGGCTCCTCGGCGTCAGCATCTTCGGAGAAGCGCCGGATATAGAGGCGCCATCGGCAATTATCATTGGTGAAAACCTAATTTGACTCGACCACGCGTGTCCCAACACCCGGCATGAAACACCGCGTGCGCCATTGTCCGGATGTTATTCCCGAAACTTTACGGAGAAAGATTAATGCTACTCTGGGATTCTGTGCGACTTCGTTGGAGTTTGAGTTACATCCCGATACTTCCCTCGTTATTCCTTTCTATCCTTTTTTAATTCTGCTTTGAGAGCTAACGTGACGGTTCGAAATATATTTGGTTTTCGGCAGTGGTTTAATTAATTCTTACCTTTCTGTTTGTAGCCAAATATTAAATCAATCCACTGGTGTATTTGACAGGAGACAAATTCCGACTCGAGAGCCTGTAAAGTATACATATACACAAAATCTGAGTATAAAGAAATATCATTTAAGATAACATACCATTCGGTTGATTCGTATAAATTCTTCTGGAGATGCTGCCCAAGGTGGCAATTCGACATCGCCAACTACGCTGCCGTCTTCCTGTCTACCCAATCGATACCGATTGGTGTTCATCAGCATTTCCGGCAGGAAGAAGAACTCCGGGATCAGCTCCTGCGAAATATTAACAATAAAGAATATTTTTCATTAAACAAGACTTGATTTTGAAAAAGTGATGCGAACCTTGACGTCCGAAGTGTCACGTTGGCAATTCTTCCACGATAGAGCGATGGATGAGAATAGTCGATTGGGATGATCGAACTTGCCACCCTGTAAAGCCAGGAACATCGTAGTCATAGGCTCCTAAAACATTAGAAATTTCACCGTACTAAATGCACTTAATAAATTACTCAGTCTTATACGATATTACAGCATGCAATGTTATAATTTTTTTCAACGGAAGAAACCTAATAGCTAACTCAACAATTTTAAAAATGATAGGACAAGACAATTCTTAAACCATCACGGAAGACCACCGAAGGGGTACTCGTAAATTGTTATATGGTTTCGCGCTTAAAGTCCTATTCCATCTCCGTCAGTCGTCCGTTCTACTGACAGGCTGATGAATGTTAACGGAGGACCCCCCGTGATCGGCGCGTAGGCGTCGCAGATATCTCTGTGATTTACAGTCGCGCTTGCGTGCACGTTTTTCAACAAATCGCGGCTGAAAACGTTTACAATGATGCAAGAAACGAGCAATTTGGGATTTTTCACGACGGTCATAGAGTGGTGGCGTGGCATAGCGCGTCGCGAAGACGTCGCGCGGAAATAGGCGCGGGGGAGACAGGAAGAGCTGCAGTTATAAAGCAATAAATTGTTTACGACCCAGTGTATCCTTATGGGTAACAGCAGGGCGTCGTGGCAGCGAAACAACAGTAAAATCACTTATTGATGATTTGCATGTAAATGCGGGTAAATCATGTTTGCCCGTGCGAGCCTTCGCCATTTACATAAGATTCGATCACTGCTCGCGCGCGTACGCGCACAATAGATATCGATTGAACGTGTAATGGATATGCTCGGTCTGTAAACCATGGTAATAAGTTAAGCTGGTGTATAATGGAAACGTTACATATCTCGTATGAATTTTTCAAAAACGGAGATACCAGAATAAAGAACGACTAAGAATCTTCATCTAGAAAGTCCTAGAGCTAGATTTATTAGAGAAAAAGTATGTTTTAAGACTGCATTGAAGATTCACTATTATGTATAAAATATGATATTTAAAGAGATATTGTTTCGAATTATCCGGCCTGTACGATTTAATCGAGAAATATTGAAGCTTGTAATATAAACTTACTACGCGAATCATCCAGTTCAAAACAAACGCAGCTGTAGAGTAATGTGTCCCGTAGTGGAAGGGCGGTATGCTGTCGTGTTCCCAACTTTGGAACCGTTCCTCGAAGTAAGCCCTTCTGCTGGGATTTAACGCTCCTACTGGCTGTTAAAAGACACAAAAAGATTCAATAATAGCCTTATAAGAGACATAATATATGTCCGTATTGTTTCTCACCTTTGACAGATCACGGTAGTTACTAGGTAAACTGAGATCGAGGTCTTTTGACTCGTAATTGGTCAGTATCCAAGGGAATACAGGGTACTGATTCAAGTCATTGTAAGTTCGTCCTGAAAAAAATTTCGTATGAGAAACGCTGACTGCAGTGAGATCAGTTCTTAATGAATTAAGTTGTACTATTAAATGAATCTGCGGTTTACACGAGGTTTAAATAAAAACGTACATAAGACCCGCATACGAGGAGATGAATGAAGGGAAAATTAATAGTTACTAATGACTTAAATATCATTTATGATGGAGCGGCATGGAGTAACACAGACATAGTAACGTGGGTCCGTACCAAATTCCTCGGTTAAACGGTGCCAAAAATAAACAAGTCATCAGGGCCTTCCTTTTAATACGTCTAATCACCGGCCTAACTTTTTGTCGCGCTCACCAGCCGCGGTCACTCTTCCCTTCCCTCTCGTCACCCCGGCCCCATAATGAACGATAAAAAGAGGAAGGGAAAGCGTACTCTCGAGCCCTCTAATTCTATTTTTACGAAATGCGCGTCGCGATTCGAGGGCTCGTGCGAAGCGAGAGGTGCTCCATTTAGTGAGCGCATAACTCAGACTGTGACGGCTAATCGTTCCTGAAATTGTCACTTCTGGAGGTCTCACTCTTCCACCCCCGGAATCTCATTCCGTGATGCATTAGTAACGGCACGGTGTGGCTGCAAGCCCGGCTTCTTCTAATCTCCTTCCCTGTCGCTAATTAAAACCCGTCAGCAAGTTTGTCAGCCGATGCCTCCACTCCCGTCTCCTTCCTTCCTCCGTCGACTCTCGTGTCGGATCATTTAAGCGCGTTTAATTCGTACTACCTCATCCCAGTTCGTCTACAGACTTGTCGACACGTAATGTCTATATTAAATAGCAACACACTTTTTTGTACTCTCTTTAAGTTCTTTAATCTTATAAGTAATCAAGACGTAATTAGGCATATTACGGAAATAAGAATATTAAAAATGAAATCCAATTTTAATTCTCTTTTTAATCTACCTTTTCCTTCAACAATTAATATCTCATTTCATTTTCTGAAATTCTGAACTAAACGTGTTCTACGTACGTAAGAATAATTACAAAGCCGTAGTACTCTAAAAACACTACCCGCTTACTTGAACCGACCACAAACGAAACCAACAGGAGGAACACGAAAACTGTTGGCGGCGAAGCCGCGTCGCATAAGGCCTGCCACAATGCGTCGTAAATCGTGACGCTGCACGACCGCCGGTCGGACGTAAATAATAGTAAGGCCGCGTTATGCATCAAAGTGATTATTAATGGTAGCGTCGTGGTGAGTGAGCGCTCTCGGAACGCTTCCCGACAGCGGAATGCCCGCGACACACGCGTTCCTCTTCGCCGCCGCCCTCGCCGTCGCCAGCGGCCCTTGCTTTTTTACCTAACCACCGCCACCGGCTCGTCGTTTCTTTCGGAAACAACGTTATAATAAGTGCTAGCTGCGAGAAGCTTGTTTTTAACTCGCCACTCTACAAGATGTGAAAGAACGTGGTCCCTGGCTCGGAGAAAAATTGGTAGGAAGTCCTGCGAAATAGTTACACACCCGCGACCACACGTCTCGTTACTCTTTTACGTCTTATTTGCGTGGGCCTTCGTTTCGCGTGCATCTTATTAGTAAAAGTATTTTCGGCTGGCTATTCATTTACTGGAACATTAAGAATCTCGTTGGGACGCGTAAGGAAGTGAAAAGTGTTGTGTACCGTGTAGTTGATAGGTACAGATTGCTTCCTGTTTCTTCTGGTACAACCGCGTAGGGGAAAGGATTACAAGCCACGGTCTCTTGTAATTCGATCGCAATAACCATAAGAATCAATGCATTATGGTTATGTTAACGAACCCTCCTCGTTCAGTAAGAGATCTGATTAAAACGAGATAGGTATGCAAGGCAATGCGACGTAAAGATACTAAAGTCACCAAGGGACTTGAATCTGTGTACAAGCGCTCGGCTATGGACGTCTATAACTTTGAATGCAAAATTTAGACGGTACAACCGCAAGTAGTATCTATTGTTCGATCTCGGGTGTAACAAGTAACTTAAGGTTGTATGAGATGAAAGCAATGACAAAACATTCCAGTTTTAACTGTTAGTGAATATTTAGACAACATTTTCATTTTCTTCATAATAAAATATAGATGCAATAATAATATAATTTTTTAATTTTTTATAATTGTTAATATATGTATTAAGACTATTCCAATGTTGAAATAATATCAACTTCAAGGATATTATTTAAGATGCAAAAGTAAGAATTGCAGGACTTATAAACAAATGTAGACAATGTAGATTCTTGCAAGTCAGGTAAAATCAGGACAAAATTACATATTAGAATATTAAAAAATTATACGTTAAATACTATTACATGTGACTTGGAAAACCACGTAGAGCAAATTTATAAACTTTACTTTTCTGTAATTCGTTCTTTCCCTAAACATTTATCGCTTAAAATATTGAACAGAGCTTTTTCTTAAACATTTCTTACACTTTAACTAGAGATTTTACGACCCTCCTAGCAATGTGAAGAGTAGCTTACCGAATATGCATATAAAATTCGTTTGAAGAAATTTAATTCTTTAAGAAACAAACATTTCTTTCCCAATTATTTGCAAATGCATTTCATGTAAAATTAAAAATTATTGGTCCTCTCTTATTCCGCATTGAATTCCTCCATTCGCATTAGCCAATCTTCTCATTAGCCCTCCTCTCTTGCATGTGGATGAGATTAAAAAAAAATCTCAAGCGAACAATTAATTAGAGAAATTCTCCCCGGCAGATATCGAGCCGAGAAAACAGCGTTCGGTCCAGTGGCGGCATAGCCGGCGGTGCACACCCACGCGAACCGGCTCGCATCGGGACACGCAACCTATCATATTTACATTGGCCCTACTGTCATTAATTTTTAATAAACCGATGCGACCGAGCAAATAAACAAGAGGGACTGATTCGCATGCGGGAGCCTGGACCGGTTCGTTTTCGCAACGTGTTCCCCTGCCGGGCCTTGCCCAATTGCTAGCGATGGTGTTCGAATCCTCTTTCAAAGAAGTTGCAAAATTTTGTATAATTATGCAATACAGAAATAATTCGAACCACCTTACTGCCTGTTCAAGGCCACATCTTAGGAGTTTTGATACAACTATACTTTAATTAAGGTTGTATGGATCGTAAGATCTCTGCAAAAAGTTTAAGAAATGTGATAAAAAACTGCGTCCAACATTTAAAGTGATAGACTTTTCAGAAAAATGATTTTTACAGAGGAGTAAGATGTGTAAAATTGTCTTAATATTCTAATATATAGTTTTGGTAATTTTTTATAGGATTGCTATTTGACTTGCAATTGTTTACATTGTCTACATTTATTAACAAGCTCTGCAATTCTTACTTTTGTATATTAAATAATATCCTCCAAGATGATATTATCTCAACTTTGAAATAGCCTTAAAGCAAGTATTAACAATTACACGAAACTCTCTCATTGTTGCATCTTGATTTTTTCATAAATAAAATCAAAATTTTGCCATTCAAGATAAGAGTTCAAGATGTAATACCATTTTTGATAGTTCCAAAACATTTCTCAAATTTTGCACAGTTTCTATTAATATAATATCTCATAACTATTAAAACTTCAATAAGTTGTTATTGTTTTTATTTAAGGTCTTGTACAATCTTAATTGACTTTGAAGTTAACAGGAATGAAAACCTACATGTTTCTCAGAATCGCCAATACTTTAATATAAGACTTTTGAGATCTCATCAGATTGAAAACTATTAACATTCTTGATAAAATCAGAAAAGTTTAAGTCTCGTGAAGAGGGATATATTCGAAGTGGTCTTGAGCCCATCACTACCGATCGCGCTCCGCGAGCACAGCCTTTCGCCTATCTCTGCTCCCCGTCAACGGACTATTTATTCACGCAATTAATACATAATGCTCGTACATATACGGCGATCCCTCGGCATCTCGCGGCGTTCCGCGTCGACGCACATAAGTATGTACAAATAATTATGCATCCACGGTAATCCTCATTAGAGGGTCGATCCACGCGTAAATTCTTCGTTTACATAATGCGTAAATAACTTTTTTATGGCCGGCCTTAAACGAAGCCCCATTTGCGAATATTGATGAGGAGGAAAAATGTTGAGGACCGCGAAATTTTTCTTCGAACGCGTTTCACCAAATAGGAAAGAGTATACATATTACTATTGTAACAACCACCCCCTTCGCCGTTCGCTACTCGTCGAAACGGCTGATCAGCCTGATCCGTCGTTATAAAAAGGGTAAGGGGGTTCGAGCGTCTCGAGTTTCGTGATTTAGCTTACAGCGCGAGAGCACAAAAGAGGGCGGTCGATATTAAACCGACGGAGAAACAAAGGCGCCGGATTCTATTCCGTGCAGAGAGAAGCGGAGATCGCTACGACGCTGGTCCCTCGGGAGAGGATTACCGGAGCCCTCGAGCCCGGGATTACTCGTATGGGGTGGCTAACGGAACACGGAGCTGATTGAGAACATCTCTAATATGCCGCGACAGATTCCATCCGGCCATGCGCAACCATAGACTCCGTCGTTTCTCTTCTAGCTCATTTTTTCACGCACACTCTCATTCCATCTCATTTGGGACCGCGACGGTGAGGCGGTCGAACGTCCGCAGACGTCACATTTTCTTTCCATAACCCGTAAGCCGATACGATTTTTTTCGCTCGCTGAACCACTCCCTTTTGTTAGGGTTGCCGTGTTTCGTCCGAACGAGAAGGGGAATGATTTCATTCATGTGATTTCGAAAAGAATAATAGTGTCCAATATAGGGAATCTTTGATTGTTTCATTTCTAATTGTAATTAGTAATAGTATGACAAGATATCGAGTAATACTTACCAGCAATAGTATTCAAAAACATGAGGTACTCGAAGTTGGATATTTCTCTTCGTTGCCATTTCTGCGTCATGTTGGAACTTCTCATTAATTGTCTAGGTGACATCATTGATGCTCTCCTAAAAGAATAACATAATTCGGTTCTTTAGATATTGCAGCGTCTGAAATGTTAAGCACGCATCGACGATTTTCAAGATTAATATTGTTAATGAGAAGTTTAAATTGCGCGGGAGCAATGTCGATGACACGATAATTATTATTCTAGTCATCGTACAATTAGACTCAAGAGAAGACCAGCACGATTTATGACTTCAACAGTGATAGGCAACGCGAACGCATGACAGATAAATTAATATCTGTCCAACTAGTTTAGATTAGACTATCATCGACTCATCGATATTACAGGCATGCAGTTACTATCGGTGAATACAAATTTTTGAAAAGTCATCGACTATAATTTCAACGCGCACGTTGTCAAACAGGTTTTTATTCGCCAATAAATTCATGCGACACGATTAACGAGATTTCTTAACTTTAATAATAATTCCTTGATGTGATATAACAATTTAAGTACGTGCTTAAAAATGTAGAATATAGCTTTGTGCTCTTATATAAATATTTGAATTCTTTCAATCTTTTTTCAAAGCTTAAAAGTATACCTTCCTCCGATCACTTTTAGAAAAGTTGACATCATTTCGTGAAAGCTGTTTTACTCGGACACGACGCAGTGCTTTACGTCTAAGTTGTAAAACTCGATGAGCGAGTTTTACGGACGCCAGGACCGCTGATTTAGAATTTATACTGGAGACGTTAATGGGCGGTACACGGTAGATGACATTAAAGGAGAGAAGCATGCAACCAACGCCGGATATATAAATAAATTTTGGCGTCGCGTGCGCGACTGTCTGATTGTACAAAACTATGAAAACTGATATCAGAAAATATTTTCTCCAATTGGATAGCAATAACTCTAATCCACGCACGATTAATGGAAAAAGATGTGGTACTTTAGAGTAAACTAAATCTTGAATTACGTTAGCTAAAATGATTTCATCAAGGATATCTATGAATTTTGTATAACATCACAAATTCGTACATCTTCCGCCTTGAAGAAGGATGGATTTCGTTGTCCGTACGATTTTCGTATCCGGGGTAGAGGCGCATTTATTTTTTTCGCGATACGAGCGTGGTACGGAGCGTCACGACGCGGATGCACGTTTTATATACCGGCGGATTATTTTTGTTAGCCAGGAATCTCCCTCGGATCAGACGTCTGACTCGGCCTCCGAATATTTATGGCCGCCATATCCTTCTCGTATAGGTATAGGCTGCGCGAGTGCTTTAATGGATGGATCGAAGCGCGGATATTCGCGAACCTCTGTTCTTGCCGCTTGTCCTGGTCGAAACTGTGGGAGTATGTATTGGTATCGGGATGGTATCCCTTTATTCTCTTCCCAAAGACTCGCTTACGATACCAGGAACAACGTCAAGAATCGAAGTCGTTCGATTTTTCACAATGATCTATTGTTATACGAAGAATTCAAACTTATTTATCTACTATAACTGTTGTTTAATATACACATTTGCGTATAAGGCATACTCTTAATCTCTAGGCTCAGCACAATTATGATTCTATTAAATCTAAATTAAGCACACTAGAAGTCAGAAATAAAGAGAACAAATTTAAATATCTCATTATAAAATTATCAATAGTCTTATATCTTGCCCTGATTTAAAATTAACCTTCCAGCTAAAGTCTTGAGAAAACAAAAATTATTTATTGGACATCATGACACTCGGTGGGTTTATTATAATGTGGACCGGATGGTCATTCATGCCAATTTTGTCCATTTAAGGTAGATATTTCCTCCAATACTTTTTCCAAGAGAACACCACGTGTATCATTACTCTTTTCTCCAAATGAATTATTATTGACCAGCTACTTCACCCACGATGGTATTATAAGTTATAATTTATAACACTCTCAGTTACTATTCTTTTTTATTATTACATTCCATAAATATTGCTTTTATATTTTATATTCAATTTTCACTCTGTTATGTCTCTGTATGCCAAACGGGTTTTAAAAATATTTTAAGATGAAGCTTAAATAAGAAGTAGCCTATATCCTGTTCATATAATAATTGTAAAAAACGAAGATGATTCCAGATTGACATTTCTACAATGTTGTATGTCAAACAACTTAGTAATATTAACTACGTATTAAAAAGGATTCACGCCGCCGACTTAACACTCTGGCAAACATTTTTCATTATCCACGATCTTCTATCGCTCGATCCATCTTAACGTTTCGTTCGAACAAGAAAGGGCCGAAGATCCGGAGGCCGATCGCGAGCGGAATCCCACGGAAAGGTACAAAGAAAGAGGAGACGGAATGCGGCGAACGTGTCCTCGGATCCCTTCGATCCAGATGTCTGCGAAAAGAGGGTGCGCGGCAACGTGGTTCCTTACCTAGTCTGTGGAATCCCGTATTTGATGCCCACGCCGACCCGCGGTAGCGCCTTGATCACCTTTTTCACCGTCGCCTGGTCCGGGAACGCGAACAGGATCGAGGCTGGAGACAAAAAGGCGTTAAAGTGCGGATTATAAGCGGGCTCAATCCAGACGGCAGGCCGTGTGTCAATCATCCCGCGCGGAAGGAATGGTAGTCAAGGACGCGTTTCTTGCTACCTACCGTCGTCCTGCGAGATNTATTTTATATTCAATTTTCACTCTGTTATGTCTCTGTATGCCAAACGGGTTTTAAAAATATTTTAAGATGAAGCTTAAATAAGAAGTAGCCTATATCCTGTTCATATAATAATTGTAAAAAACGAAGATGATTCCAGATTGACATTTCTACAATGTTGTATGTCAAACAACTTAGTAATATTAACTACGTATTAAAAAGGATTCACGCCGCCGACTTAACACTCTGGCAAACATTTTTCATTATCCACGATCTTCTATCGCTCGATCCATCTTAACGTTTCGTTCGAACAAGAAAGGGCCGAAGATCCGGAGGCCGATCGCGAGCGGAATCCCACGGAAAGGTACAAAGAAAGAGGAGACGGAATGCGGCGAACGTGTCCTCGGATCCCTTCGATCCAGATGTCTGCGAAAAGAGGGTGCGCGGCAACGTGGTTCCTTACCTAGTCTGTGGAATCCCGTATTTGATGCCCACGCCGACCCGCGGTAGCGCCTTGATCACCTTTTTCACCGTCGCCTGGTCCGGGAACGCGAACAGGATCGAGGCTGGAGACAAAAAGGCGTTAAAGTGCGGATTATAAGCGGGCTCAATCCAGACGGCAGGCCGTGTGTCAATCATCCCGCGCGGAAGGAATGGTAGTCAAGGACGCGTTTCTTGCTACCTACCGTCGTCCTGCGAGATGGTTCTTTTGGAAGACGACGGTTCCGCGCGGAATTGTTTCAGGTGTTAGTGGCTGATTGGTTTCTACGAATTAATCTAGGATGATGTATAGCAGAAGCTGACGAACTTTGCAGGGATGATAATTTTTTCCGTAAAAGATAGAAGTGAGAAATATGAACGTGACTTTACAGAAAGCTATAGACATACAGTGCATTTCACTTCAATAGTTTCGAAGAAATTTAAAACGATGTAAAAATTTATTACTAATTAATTAGTTTTCAATTTTTGCATTACGATGTAAACATTTAATCAAATTAACAGACTATAAATAATTTGCTGTTATTGTATGGAAAATATATGTATTCCATTGACTTATAAGTTCTCACTATTCACACTTCTGCTCAATAGGAGGAAATGATTCATGAAAATGTGTTTTGCAGTTGCGCATGCATGACAAACGCATTTAGAACGTAGTTATAGTTGAACATGGAAATATGAATAGAGGATACGCGATGGACTTAATTTTACGGCTTTAATAGCATCGCCGTGGCTCCCTCGAGAGTTCAAAGGGTGGCGTGCAAAGAGACAGTTACCATAAATACTTGCTGGTAATTTATGTATACAGAACCAGAATATACGAGTCGGTCTTAATCAAGGAAGAAGGATAGTAAAAGAAGCGATTAAACGGTGTCGTGAAAATCAAAGAATTTCCTAATTCTGTCGCATTACTACAATGAATAATTTTGTTTCCTCTTTGAATTAACAGTGAATCTATCGTCGTTGCTTGTATGCCTGTTCCTACCCCGTCAAAATGTCAGGTTTTTAAAAAAGTTATTGTTTTTATAATTGAAAGTACTTAGATAATAGTCAATTCGTTAATGTGTCTTTCATAAAATGACGCAATTTTATTTTTATATCATTTCAATTATAAACTTGAAAAGAGAATTAAAAATGTACAAGAGTATGAAAACGATCAATTTGGCCAGTGGCGGTAAGTTTAGTGTTAATCTCTTCGGATATTCATGTGTGAGTGCTCATATAAAAAAAGTACTACGTATATTATCCATTTCATGATTAAGCAAGACATGAAGCTAATACGAACAAGATTAAGCGTGAGAAAATCGAACATTCCCATTCTACCTTGATCTTGAAAATAATTTCTAAAAGGAAAGAATCGTTATCCTAAAATTTATCCAGAAGTCTAATCTTTTAATTAAGGATGACAGAGATTCTTGTGTCGTTCGTTAACTGCGCGAGAGCTCTATGTCGAGAGATGTTTCACAGCAGTATCCAACCATAAAGTATCCTCGCCCACATATTTGTTTAATCATCGGAGGGATTTATAACAATGCCACCATCCCGTTAACGATCGGATGCCCGTTCCTGTCTCCCAGTAATTTTTTAATGAACGACGGACTCGTACGGATGACATTCCGTTGGATCATCGAAAGTCGCCGGGGTATCAGATTAGAATCAAGGACCGTCCAAAGGGGAAATTTATCTCCGGCGAGAGAAATAATCAGCGGGATTGCGGGCCCAACGGTGCTCGCCAGGTATACCTACGACGGTAATTCTATGGCGTGTTTGTTCAAAATACGCGCACAATCCCGCGGCCAACGGGGAACGATAACTATATATTTCAAAGAAAACAAGTATACCGTAATACCATTGACTCCCGAGAAACGTTTTAACACCTAGCTATGAAATCGAGATAACAAGACCTCATTCTTATAATAATACACTACAATTTCATTTTAGATATAGAAATGAAGAAAATATGAATAGCATAGTACATAACCCAATGTTCTGTTCACGATTTCCACACACTGGCTTAAGATTGCATATAAAATAATGTGAGTAGAAATTATGATCTCAATACATATTGAAATATTTATTATAAATATTAGAAGGATGTAAAAAAAAAAATAATTATCGCATATACTTGAATGAACCAAAAACTGTAGCATATAGTTTATAATTGTGTAGGAGTAATGGTAAAGACAGAAACATCGGTGAGAGAAATGAAAGGAGAAGAGGAAAGAACGAGATGAATATGAGAGATAAATACACCAATTAAGAAAGGGCACAACAGAAAAGGAGAAAGCTGATACGTAAATGAATGACACCTACAGATATGAAATATTATTATAGCATTATATAGAAACAATTATTGTATATTATCAGCAAACGTAGCGGTCNTAATCATCGGAGGGATTTATAACAATGCCACCATCCCGTTAACGATCGGATGCCCGTTCCTGTCTCCCAGTAATTTTTTAATGAACGACGGACTCGTACGGATGACATTCCGTTGGATCATCGAAAGTCGCCGGGGTATCAGATTAGAATCAAGGACCGTCCAAAGGGGAAATTTATCTCCGGCGAGAGAAATAATCAGCGGGATTGCGGGCCCAACGGTGCTCGCCAGGTATACCTACGACGGTAATTCTATGGCGTGTTTGTTCAAAATACGCGCACAATCCCGCGGCCAACGGGGAACGATAACTATATATTTCAAAGAAAACAAGTATACCGTAATACCATTGACTCCCGAGAAACGTTTTAACACCTAGCTATGAAATCGAGATAACAAGACCTCATTCTTATAATAATACACTACAATTTCATTTTAGATATAGAAATGAAGAAAATATGAATAGCATAGTACATAACCCAATGTTCTGTTCACGATTTCCACACACTGGCTTAAGATTGCATATAAAATAATGTGAGTAGAAATTATGATCTCAATACATATTGAAATATTTATTATAAATATTAGAAGGATGTAAAAAAAAAAATAATTATCGCATATACTTGAATGAACCAAAAACTGTAGCATATAGTTTATAATTGTGTAGGAGTAATGGTAAAGACAGAAACATCGGTGAGAGAAATGAAAGGAGAAGAGGAAAGAACGAGATGAATATGAGAGATAAATACACCAATTAAGAAAGGGCACAACAGAAAAGGAGAAAGCTGATACGTAAATGAATGACACCTACAGATATGAAATATTATTATAGCATTATATAGAAACAATTATTGTATATTATCAGCAAACGTAGCGGTCAAGCCCGATGGGCATGAAATAAACAAATATACTACAATTTCATTTAATTCCGTACTGTTCATCTAGATACTGTTTACAATAAATGACTTCAGATATAGAAGTCGTGAGATTCCAATTTAGATACGTGTTATCTCATACCAGGTGCTACAAAACTTTTAAGGTACTCCTCAAACATGGAAACACTGTTAATATTTGCCACAGGTTCTTGGGGATATTTCTTATGTCGAAAGCGTAAAGAGTTCATGCGAGCATCCTGCGAAGGACATTAAAAGAAAGGTGAGCAGCAGGTGTAGCAAGGTTCGGCCGATAAATCGGTGGCGAAAAGAAGCGGATACCGTAACGTGAGACAGATATTTATTGCGTAAAAAAGCGAACGGGGAGCGCACACCTCGCGGCGCGCTTTACATTCCGCTTCCATTTTGCCGGATTAGATCACACCGTGTGAAATAGCGAGGCACGGGGCAACCGGGCAAGAAACGGAATGCGCGCGCGGTCTTTTACGAGAGGCTACCCCGCCGCCTTTTCTTTGAAAACGAACGAGACGCATCTTCCACGACTTACTTCGGCTGGCCAAGAAAATCTCGATGGCCACGTTCTGGAGCAGATAGCGGCGCGAGAATATCGCGCGGACTTCCGAGAAGTACCATTTTCCATGAAGATGGTCGCAGTACTTCAGTACCTGAAAGCAACAAGAATTCTCGTTAAAAAGATTTCGTATGCACGCGCTTCTCTGATCGATTATATATTTATGTATCTTAAGATGAGCGTAAAACATATGACATGGTTTTCTGTCTAAATTCATCTCTTTCGACTCCGAATAAGTAATATTTTATCGCTTAAGTAAAGTAGTTATTAGAGAATATGAACAATATTTATGAGTCTTTTTAAATTCTTTAAATGTGGTAATGTCTCTTGCAATTCTTTTACATAGAGACGCATGGTATAGTCAAGTGTGTCATGTCAAGGCATAGCCTTGTTCGCTGAAGGGTGTTTATACATATTTAGATTGAACTGTACTGCTTTTTCTGACAATTCAATCTGATAAAAATTCTCGTTAAAAATATTTTGTATGTTGTATAGTTGTATTTAGTAATAAATGAATTGCAAAAAAGAAAGTTAAATGGTTTTCTATCTAATTTCTACTCCTTCAATTCTCGAATAAAATAATGATTAAACAGTATGAACAACATTTATAATATACTAATATCTTCGAATGTATATTTATTCAGTTTGTATTAATAGAGATGTATTTATTAAATTTGTATTAATAGAGACGTCTACGTAAAATGGGAACTATCTTGAACGTCGAATTGAGGAACAATAAATAATTTGCAGTGTGCCATGTACTCGATCTTATTTCACATTAGAAAATATACGACGCAGGAAACCATTCGTCTTGAAACTACCTCAACCATAAATCCGCACAATAACAACCTAATAAATTACATCCTCAAAGTAATTTTCTTATTCTCATCATTTCTCTAACGAGGCAATAGTCACAACTATAATTCTTTTCTATAAATGTCATTCAAATGTAACCGGGGGAGCTCTTTATAAAAAGTTCTGAATATCGAATAACTAGATTTATTCCTTTTAATTCTTGCCCTACTGTTGCCCTAAACACAAGACTTCTGTATAAAAAATCCATCTACCGAACAAACTGAAGATCGGTTATTACATACTTCTTTAAAATGGAAAATTAAGTACTTTCGAGAAAGTTATACACCCTATCGGTTCGTTAGGGCCGAACATTGCCAAATCCATCGAATTTCTCATAGTCGGCGTGAAGAATAATAAAAAGATAACATTAAAAATAATATTGTTCTGTAATTACATGGTCAATAATCTCAGAATAAATTATGTGCCTTATTATAGTCTACGTCCACATTCATTTCATTACATTTGTCAAGTATTTATCATTACTCGATCAATTGCAATAGCTAAAGAAAGATATCTTTCTCATCGTAAGGTTAATATTTCATTATTAAATTATGATAAATATTGGGAATTATAAGCGACGATATCTGGAGAAGGAGATGATCAATCGATCCAGGGTTCTGCACACATATTCTTTGGTACCTATATTAATCTTGTACAAAAATTTAAACAATTTTCAGTAGTGTTAATTTAGGAAACAACTACCTTGAGGGTGAACCAGTGGGTTCGGATACCTTCACGAAAAATCGACTGGCGAACAATAACCTTGATCGGGAGAAATTGTCTAACTTACATCGAAGAAGTAAGTTCGGGGTGCGATCGCATGGCTGACCGTAAGTATGCAAGCTGGATGCGGTGAAGTGTGATGTGATATAATGAGACCGGTGCCGGTCGCAAGATGGCCGTCATGGTAGGAGGAGCCTCCTGCTGAGTCCGGGAATCGATCCCAGGACTTTCGCGGGCTTGCGCTCTCGAACGGTGTACAAACGTGGGCGCGAAAGGGGGAGGCAGGAAAAGGACGAGCGCTGGTGACAGGACCGGGATGAACGTAGAGGGACCGATGTACCGCTAAGAGGGCCACGGATAATAGGCCCTTCAATTGTGCCCGCTTAATGAGCGCTCCTGATGTCCTTTCGCTGGATAAATGAAATTATCCACGAGATGATCCGAGGTCACAAATTACGATTCCGAGATAAAATCCTATTTATTTGTCGGTTCAACGTTATAATGAGAGCTTGTGTACCAACAATGAATGAACGACGAATAGAATTAAAATTCATATTAAGGCTTGAAAAGATAGATGATTTTATTTGACGATGTTTTCTATTCTGTCGAATATTACCGGAAGCTTCGATTAGCCCATACCACTTTTTCATAGGAAATAATANGGTGCGATCGCATGGCTGACCGTAAGTATGCAAGCTGGATGCGGTGAAGTGTGATGTGATATAATGAGACCGGTGCCGGTCGCAAGATGGCCGTCATGGTAGGAGGAGCCTCCTGCTGAGTCCGGGAATCGATCCCAGGACTTTCGCGGGCTTGCGCTCTCGAACGGTGTACAAACGTGGGCGCGAAAGGGGGAGGCAGGAAAAGGACGAGCGCTGGTGACAGGACCGGGATGAACGTAGAGGGACCGATGTACCGCTAAGAGGGCCACGGATAATAGGCCCTTCAATTGTGCCCGCTTAATGAGCGCTCCTGATGTCCTTTCGCTGGATAAATGAAATTATCCACGAGATGATCCGAGGTCACAAATTACGATTCCGAGATAAAATCCTATTTATTTGTCGGTTCAACGTTATAATGAGAGCTTGTGTACCAACAATGAATGAACGACGAATAGAATTAAAATTCATATTAAGGCTTGAAAAGATAGATGATTTTATTTGACGATGTTTTCTATTCTGTCGAATATTACCGGAAGCTTCGATTAGCCCATACCACTTTTTCATGGGAAATAATATAAATAAAATAACATAGATGTGTAAAATGGTGAAATAATGTAGAATTGTTGTAAATATTTCTGCTCTGATCTAACGCAAACTGAATTATGAATAAACACTTAAGATCATTCACGAGGGAGCCAACAATAACGCATTTTTCAAGTATGTATATTAACACAAATTAACGTCATTTCCTAATTTATAATGCAACGCATCTGACTATTAAGCAACAATTTTCACAAAAATTCCACTCGTTGATACAAGCTTACGTGTATAACATCAATTTTTATCCGAAGCTATTCAAGTGAAGAGCACTGTATGAAACGCAACGAAATTTCTACGAATATAAATGAAGAATGTTCCCCAAAAGTCACGCGGGACGACATAAACATGGGAGACAGCATTAGGGTGCTATATATGCTTGTTGAAATCTAATTACGGGCCCGCACGTAGGTATAAGCGGCTCAAAATCTCTAGGGATCATAAGCATCCTGCTGTTAACGAGAGGGAATGAAGTGTAGCACGTGCTATTTGCAGAATTAATGAGACATAAAAAAACTTTAATTTTCTCAGGAAAGACAGGTTATTGTTCACAGAAAACATTTTACTAATATAACTGAAAGTCTTGCTATTTTTAATTAGCATACACCGTCTGTCAGATACAAAATTCAAAATGTATAGAATAGAAATATTTCATGAACGAAAACCAAATCGCTAAATCATGGAATTTCAAAAATGTTTTGAATATACATGTTACATCTTTTCATTCCAATTTGATTTTCATCAAGGATAATTGAGGAAAAATACTGAAATTGATACCAAAACATCTTCCCGCCTTCTTAGCACTCGGGGATCGAAACATACGTGTTCACTTCGAATATTAAGCTCTATTATCCATAAACCGTTTGTACAATAAACAAATTAATATTTAAATAATTGTATAATAAGATTTAAATAATTTATTTAATTATTCGACTGGCATCTAACAATCGGCACATCGTATAGCAATATTACATTGCACGTGAAAATATCTTGAACAAAAGTTCAGTCGATTCTGTGCGTAAAATTGAGAAAGAGAAGCCGACTGGGTGGTTGCACAGAGCCAACCCCTAAAGGCCGTCCGCGCACACTCTCTGCAAACACTGGCTGCAGCTGATAAGCGTGCGTCGTGATACGGAATGCATTATTTGGATGTTCGCAGTCTGGACGTAGATATAACACGCGTAGTCGAAACTACGTTGCGTTATCTTCTCCAGACCACGAATACTCGATTTTTACAAACCTCGTTTGATAAAAGTGATGAAAAGAACGGGCTATTACCCATAAAACGAGCCCATTATCCCCTCTCCAAACAAACACATAAAACGTGATCGGAAGAAAAAGATCGCTGAAAGATCCGAGAGCACTTCAACGGCAACATTAGTTACCGAAAACACGCTCGCCGAAAGCGAGTGGCAAAGCGAGGATCGAAAAGTGAGTCGTTAAAATAACATCGGCACCCCTGTTTCGGCGTGTCACGGGACTAATATGTTTACACGTTCGATGAACCAGCGTCCAGAAGCACAGAGAAAAGAGAAAGGGAGCTGGTTAAAAAAGAGCTGCAGCCCCGGCGGAGTGTCAAGTGTGCGCGCGATTAGTGTCCCCGGTGTGGCGTTCATCTCTCAGCGCGTAGCGGCCGGGCGCGGCGAAACGAAATCGTGCTGAGCAACGTGCCTCGGTGCCACGACAATGGGCGCCGTGATGTAACAACATGTGTCGCGTTCGCAGAGCTCCCCTGGCCCTACGTGCGCCATAGGGCACCGCAGAATGGGGACCACTTAGCAGCTCGCCGGTTGGTATACAACAAACAGATTAAGCGCCAGACAATAATAGACCCCCCGTCCGCCTCGACTGGTAGCCCTCGAGCACCCTTCAAGATGCACTTCTCGTGCCGTGCGAACCACTCGAAATCACGATAGCCCTCTACCGAGCTGAAGAGGATGATGCCAGTTTATTCGATTCGGGATACCGCGGCTCGAGTGGACTGATCATTAATTATAGCCACCTACGGTGATACGTGCGCAGAGTACGTTTGTGTCGGAAATTCATTTGGAAAATTAGAAAGAGAATGAGTTAAAGTAATTATTAGTATTTTAGTTAGATGAATAGAATATTGGAAGGGGCAAATATTATGTTTTAATGTAATAGTAAACCCAGCGACAATGAGATAAACTATATATCTGTAGTTTTGTAAGTTTTGGACGTGTTGTCGACTTAAAATCATATGAGAAAAAGACACCCACGAATTCTTTTCGCTGCACGGCTGAATCTTATTTTTTTTAACGCTTAGCTGAGTTAGTACGTTTTGCCTCCCATTCGACATGTTCCTACCATGTCACGTTAAAATGACTGGTTTTTAAAAAAAATTATTGATTTTATAATAAAACATAGATAATAGTCGATTTATTTGTAAATGACTTAATAACTGAACAATTTTCATAAAATGATACAAATTTATTTTTGTATAATTTCAATCATAAGATTGAAAAATATTGAAAATGGACGATAGTTAATAGTACAAGATTTGAGAACAATCAATTTGACCTGTACCGGTAGGTTAAGAGAATATTGCCTGTACCGAATCGTGAACGCGGCCGGCTGACGCATAGAAAATTTTCGAGAACCATCAGCGACGATCTGTAGCGACAATGAGTTATGTACGGCACGTGCGTGTTCTCATACCTTTATTACCCCCGCATCTCACACGAGATAACGCATCGTGGCATCCGGCACATAAAAGACTCTTGGGGATGCTCTCTTGCTCCTAGTAAACGAAGAACTTGCATCCATAAAACAACAAGTGTATCAATATGTAAAACATTTAACGGTCTTTGACAATCTAATCGACAGGAAACTCAACATTCACTATTTCTCACAAACATAATTGTATTTAACATCTAATTCTATCATTCATAGATCAAATGATCGTTTTTTTAATTCTTCTCTAAAAAATGAAAAGAAAATGAAAATTGTCTCGTCATATTGTTAAAATTGTAGTTATTATTTAAGCCATGATTAAACTGAAATATTCTAGTGAAGTGAAATATTCTATTCGCCTTGACAAAAAAATGTTCAGTCATAATTATCGGATAAATTCAGTTATCGATATATCATTGATTATTTCTCTGACGTTAGGAAAGAAGTTTACGGACCAGTGACGGAAGCACCGGTCCAAAACGAGCGCCAGCTCGTTCGCATCTGTCGACTGAACGAGTTCGACTTGGTACAACTTCGTGAGTTGAAGAGAAGTTGTCCGGAATGTACAAAACACTATTGACTTGACACGTTTAGCTTGGTTGCACAGGCCAATAAAAAATAACTATTTCAAAATATTTTTAAC
>SMSR01015813.1:8439-18492 GCA_019453355.1 Ceratina japonica
CTATTTGTTCTTCGTAAAAGTACGTAGAAAGTAGAGCGAAGGGAACTGCTAATGATATGTTGCTCTAAATCTAATTTATTGTCAGACGTACTAACGTAATTTCTAACTTTCGGACGCGGCACGCGAAAAATGATGAATTACCGTGTACGTTTCGGTTGCGTTAACACACAACGCGACGTTCACAGGGGTGTTTCGTTATCGTCGCTACTCTCACCGCGATTTTCCCCGATGCTAAAAGGAATTCAACGCTCGTCCGGCAACCCATTAAGCTCGAAATTGCACGGGATGCTCTTAGCAATTATCGTAAACCCCCGTTATGGAGGCTCGTACGAGAGATCGATCTGCGTCTGGACGTGGAATCGTGCACGCGAAATCCGATTCACTACGTTCCTACGCCGAGCCAGCCGGGGATTTTTCTCGGCTCGATTATAATTCATCGTCTCCCCCGTCGGCGCGTCTTAATTATCCGGCTTGAACGTGCTCAAAGGATGGATCGAAAGCCCCGGCTCTATGGGAGAAAAACACCCAGAGTCGACGGACTCACGACTCTCTGCTTCGACTCATCTTTTTCCAATTTCCCTTCCTAACTTCTTTCCTCAATTTCATGGTTTTCATACGCCGCTAACTCAATTTTGGAAAATCGGAATAATTAATATTATAATGTGTTTTAAAATCCTTTCCTAACTTCGTTCCTCAATTTCATGGTTTTCATACGTCGCTAACTCAATTTTGGAAAATCGGATTAATTGATATTATAATGTTTTAAAACCTGCCTAATTTTTTTACGAGGCAACTGCCAACCAAAATTATTTTGGGCACTCAATCAGAGTAAGTGATACATTAAAGACGCGGGGAAAAAGATTGACACGCGTAATTCGAGTGGAATTAACCGAAGATCTCGAAGAAGAGCGCGGGCATAATTAATCAACGCCAGCGAACGAAACTCATTCGAACTGGACTCAATAACTCTGTCAGGGTAAATTAACTCGCGACTGGAACGGGTTTTTGCGTAAAGGTTAACGTCTTAACTACCCACTGTTCGTGAAATCTGTGCGCGTACAATTTTCAATGCCTCCCTCCTTACGAAACGAACGAGGGAACTCGAATAATTCCCATTAAAGGTATAATTATAATTAATCACGATCCGACCGATAGATCCGACATAATTAAAGTAGCTTATTAAAACCAATTCTTGCGTCCTGCGGTCACGAATNCTATTTGTTCTTCGTAAAAGTACGTAGAAAGTAGAGCGAAGGGAACTGCTAATGATATGTTGCTCTAAATCTAATTTATTGTCAGACGTACTAACGTAATTTCTAACTTTCGGACGCGGCACGCGAAAAATGATGAATTACCGTGTACGTTTCGGTTGCGTTAACACACAACGCGACGTTCACAGGGGTGTTTCGTTATCGTCGCTACTCTCACCGCGATTTTCCCCGATGCTAAAAGGAATTCAACGCTCGTCCGGCAACCCATTAAGCTCGAAATTGCACGGGATGCTCTTAGCAATTATCGTAAACCCCCGTTATGGAGGCTCGTACGAGAGATCGATCTGCGTCTGGACGTGGAATCGTGCACGCGAAATCCGATTCACTACGTTCCTACGCCGAGCCAGCCGGGGATTTTTCTCGGCTCGATTATAATTCATCGTCTCCCCCGTCGGCGCGTCTTAATTATCCGGCTTGAACGTGCTCAAAGGATGGATCGAAAGCCCCGGCTCTATGGGAGAAAAACACCCAGAGTCGACGGACTCACGACTCTCTGCTTCGACTCATCTTTTTCCAATTTCCCTTCCTAACTTCTTTCCTCAATTTCATGGTTTTCATACGCCGCTAACTCAATTTTGGAAAATCGGAATAATTAATATTATAATGTGTTTTAAAATCCTTTCCTAACTTCGTTCCTCAATTTCATGGTTTTCATACGTCGCTAACTCAATTTTGGAAAATCGGATTAATTGATATTATAATGTTTTAAAACCTGCCTAATTTTTTTACGAGGCAACTGCCAACCAAAATTATTTTGGGCACTCAATCAGAGTAAGTGATACATTAAAGACGCGGGGAAAAAGATTGACACGCGTAATTCGAGTGGAATTAACCGAAGATCTCGAAGAAGAGCGCGGGCATAATTAATCAACGCCAGCGAACGAAACTCATTCGAACTGGACTCAATAACTCTGTCAGGGTAAATTAACTCGCGACTGGAACGGGTTTTTGCGTAAAGGTTAACGTCTTAACTACCCACTGTTCGTGAAATCTGTGCGCGTACAATTTTCAATGCCTCCCTCCTTACGAAACGAACGAGGGAACTCGAATAATTCCCATTAAAGGTATAATTATAATTAATCACGATCCGACCGATAGATCCGACATAATTAAAGTAGCTTATTAAAACCAATTCTTGCGTCCTGCGGTCACGAATTAATGTTAATAACGTTGTTAGCGTACACATATTAATACCGGTAGACATATTAATGCCTGACTCAATCGCGTGGCCATCAACCGTTCACCCCTTCAGGAAATTAACAAAAATGCGCGCGAGAGAAAAGAAAAGTTCCTTGATTCCGAGAAAGCTTCATAAATCATGGCCGGATCCTAATACAATAATCAACCGATCGTAATATACTACATATTAATACGCGTAGTAACATACCTTCATTATAGTGGGTATAATCAACCGGTCACCCCGCCGGGACAAAAAGGGTAGCCGAAAAAAGGAAGCCCGCGAGAGATAGAGGACTTAATAAATCACGGCGACCGCAAACAGTCTAAAAACAAGACATTAAACCCCGCAGGAGCAACAAGCGGACGATCAGAACCGTCCCACGCGAAAGGGTTGAGAAAAAGACGCGCGCGCATGCCCCGCGGCGTCGCCGACGACGACCCGTTTAGCGCATTAGCGCGCCGCTTCCGCTTTTACCCTGGGAACCGACCCTTCCGTCTCGCTCCCTCCCGCTCGGACGCCGGGGATACGTGCGCCGCCGGGTTTCGTTCTTGTTCCTCTTCTTGCGTCCCGCCGCTATCACCGCGGCCAATTATCAGCTGCCGACTGAACTCCGAGCCAACGTTCTGCCCATAAGTATAAGCGCGCGCTCGCCCGGTGCAACGCGCGCGGGATGCAACGAGAGATAGTCGCGCGTACGCGCTCGTGATGCGAATTAGACGAAAAGAAGAGGACGACGACGAAGGCCGTAGGGCGAGGGGGAACGGAGCGCGGGGGAAGCTCGGTGGCGTGACGGAAATGATAAACGCGATGGGAGTGTCGAACAGGTGGAAACGCAAGGACGAACGCGAGCAGCTCGCGGAAGTACCGTTCAGAAAAGCGGCGATGCCTGTTCCGGATAAGTGAAATGCAAATACCCGCCGGGGCCGGTTGGAATACGGTGGAAAAAGGCGAGAGATAAATTATTCAGCCGGACCGATCGACGAACTTACAAGCCGGCGTTCGTGATCTGTGACTGAAAGCCGAGCGGGCTGTTGAGATGCGAGGAGGAAGACCCACGCGAACGCAGAAGCAGAGAGGAAGGAAACGACCGCGAGCTCTTCGGTGTAAGAGCGAGAAACGGAGAGGGCCTGAAGGAGAAGGAAGCTGGGAATGTACACCCGGATCGAGGTGAAAATAGGGAGGAAGAGAGACGAGGAGCAGCAACGCGGTGCTGCTTGCTGCCGAGCTGGGCGGGTTAAAGCGAAGCGTTTAGCTGGCAGTCACGCGAACCTTCTATAAAAATCAGCCCCGAGGCTTCGCTCTCGCCGGATGCCCTCGCCAGATAGACAGATAATGCCGTCTCGTGGTGGTGTTGCGCGCTCCGCGATCCTCTCCTGTGCGCGCTTTCTACCCTGGGCCGAGGGCAACGCCGACCGGCGTACAGGTGCGTGCCTCCGAGTCCTTTTTCCCTCGGCTGTTCTTCGACGTCCTCGACGCGGTGGCCCGAGGAACGAGCACCGGGAACCTGTGGCTAGTGGTGCGTTTTACGAGTTCGGGGAACGGGACAGTGGACGGATTTTTAGCAATTCTTGATGTACAGAGACTCTGGATTCTGGAGAGTCCATATTTCTATATTTTTTTCTAATCCTACTTCTTCTGATTCTATATTTTTTTTTTATTTTTCATTTACGTATATAGGAATGATTCTACTACATAAGGAGCTAGATTTGGTATAAGTAAAAGTTAGGATACCGTAATCCGATTAAAAGACGAAAAAATGAATGGCTAGGATGAATAGTTTGAAAATTATATTGCTTCGAGGAATGAATATGAAAGACACACGTTATGGGACTTCTGTCAGGTCTTCCTTTTTTCTAATCCCGTGACTCTTGAAAACGTTTTCGAAAAATACTCTGGGTTCTATCACGGTCGCTTTGAGAGAAGTACGGACGTCAGCGGGAATGGGTGACAAAACAGTGACAGGGAATTAGTGACGGTCACTCCGAGACGATTTCCACGGTAGCAGTTTTAACAAAGAAGGCCACTTTGCTGGGAGACGTTCCTTGTCGTCCGCGATCCTCGCGACTCGTTTTCTAAAGACGTTTCACTTCTTGTCCCTTGAATACCAAATCTCTGCATTACCAAGTAAATGCCAAACACACCACCTGGCAAGATGTTTTCAACCAAACACACCAGAGTAACTAGGAATACTTTTAAAAATACAATACTAAAAATGCCCATATAATTTTTCACATGTATTTTATTAAATTCATAACACATTTTAATTAAACAGATAAGAATTTTTATTTGCTGCCATTAAATGCCAAACACACCACCTGGCAAGATGTTTTCAACCAAACACACCAGAGTAACTAGGAGTACTTTTAAAAATACAATACTAAAAATGCCCATATAATTTTTCACATGTATTTTATTAAATTCATAACACATTTTAATTAAACAGATAAGAATTTTTATTTGGTGTCATTAAATGCCAAACACACCACCTGGCAAGATGTTTTCAACCAAACACACCAGAGTAACTAGGAGTACTTTTAAAAATACAATACTAAAAATGCCCATAAAATTCTTCGCATACATTTTATTATATTCATAATACATTTTAATTAAACAGATAAGAATTTTTATTTGGTGCCATTGATCCAGATTGAAATTCCTTACAAGAGGCGCTCGAATTTCTCTGTTTTCGCCAACATCGTTTACGTTCCATCGAGTACGAAAAATCTGGTCGGGACCGACCAGCTGGGACGGCTCCGGATATCGATTCCTCGCGCTGCATATCAGCTGCGCCGGCCAGCGTTGGTCCCTCATTTTCATCTCCACTGAACCCGGACCGGTGCGGCGCGGCGTGTCGTCGCCAATTATAATTAAGTATACACCTTAAACGGCCCTGCTCCCCATAAACACAACACACCTTTTTTCCTTTTAATTTATTGTCGTACCGCCGCGTAACTCGTTGAACCACTGTCACACATGTTTACGCAACGTGTAATTGGCGTCGATCGGCCGGAGGATCTATTGCCCCTCGATTAGAGGCCCAGCGCGCCGCGTCGTCTTTCGACGAGCGTCCCCGGCCGTCACGATTGATTGTTTAACGCGTTCCTCGCCGCCGAAAATGAAAAAGCGATACCGAGAACCAGCGGGAAATTGGCCGCGAAATTTACACCCCGTTATGGCGCGTTAATGGATGGTGTGACACTTCACATCGGGCCCTCTCTTTATCGCCTCTCGCGTGATTAATTTCAATCCGGGTGTCTCGATCGCGGTCACTGAATTATGATCGTGCCGGGAGACGGTTGCCGTCGAGAAACATCAATTACCTAGTTCGTTTTTCGGCGACGGACACCGCGAACGGCTTATAAATATATGAATAATGTAGAAGACCGGGTTGTTAACACCTGTGTATCTAGATGAAGTTTCGGGATCAACTACGTACCGATCCATCAACCGAGATTAAATCCGGCGTGAGATATACAATTTTTTATTAGAGCCAACGTTATTTCGCAACAGCGATAATCGATGAATATTCAACCTCTTTTTAGTATTTGAACGAACTATACAGCATCCTTGACTGTTCGAGTCAAGTATACTGTCACACAATGGTGTCGACAACGTTATCGTTATGCGGGCACTTAAACGTCGGGCTCCGATCCGAGCGAGTGTCTTGGCTCACACCTGTTCTCCTTGTTTCGTGCGTTCAGATTCGAGCGGCGCGGCGGGCAGGCAGGGATCAGGTTGAAGAAACTGGATGAGCCGGGGGCTCAGCCGTCGCGTCGATCGTGTTTCACATATCCACCCTTGACCGGGCCAACAAAAGCTCATCGATAACGGCCTGCCGTTTTTAGTAGCGGCGACAAGTTCCCATGGGTCTTCCCACGGGGAACACGATACACCCACGCAACGATTACTCCTCAAATCGCCCTGAGAAAATGCGCCGGCGATCGGCACCGGTAAAAATTTAATCCTGCCCCGGCGTGGCATCGCGTCGCCCCCTTCGAGTGCCCGGTTAGAAAATCGTGCTCCACGGTGTGTACACCCCAGAAATTCCTGCCGGGTAATTTGGTAAACACAAAGGACGGTGTGTGCCACTCGAAAAAACCTGTTCAATTTCGTGAAGATTTTCTTTCGACCGAGTAATGGTGCCGATGAATGCGGCGACGGTGTTTGTTCGGTAAACTTCTAATTCTGTTGGTACCTCGGTTGATCCACTCGTGGAAAGAATAACAGCGCGCGTTGATCGTGAAAGCGTGAACGCGACTCGTACTCGTTAAGGAATTAGGGAATCAGCAGATCTGCATTAATTAACGAGGATTCGAACCGTTTTGTACCGCACATTTGCGGAATCATTTATTACGGGCGCCAATTATTTCTTGCAACAATAGGAAAAGTGTATCGTTACCAAAACGCGAGAAACCCGCGTTGGTGCAATCAATCAACATCAACTGGAACAACGGCTCTGTCTGGTTTTGAAACTTTCACTCGAAACCGGCGGAGATTTATTAAAAGAAACGAGCGAACGAATTAATTTATTCCGTCTCGGCTGGCGTCCATTGAGATCCATCGCCGGCCTTGATGATCGGTAGTAGTCGGGGAGTAAAATAAACCAGACGACTTCCCACGCGCGCGAGCCTAACAGTTTTTAATTATTCCGGTAATTTGTGGTCCGATCGGGGCCCGATCCCGATGGGATCGAGTGGGTAGCAAATAATATTAAGTATAGGCCTCTCCCGCGAAAAGAGAGAGATATATGGCGTTGGCGCACACGGACGCGCACAAACATCCGCGCGGAAAGTAATACGCGTCGGTCGGGGATCCGAAAACGTGTTTCAGCGCAGCGAGCCAAGGGAGATTTCGGTGTAAAATTAAATGGTGCTCCGGCCGAGTCTATTTCGGCGGGGCAGGTAGCGGCCACCGGTAATTACTACCTACGACTTAGGAGCTCAAAGATAAAATGAAAGGGCCCGGACGATTTTCGAAACCGAATTCGCGTCAGTTGTTGTTGCTGTTGCCGTTGTTCTCCCGTGCTGCGGCCGACGTGCACCCAACGGTTGCGCGCACCCTCCGCGCACTGGCCGTTTTTGTTGCTCGTTTTCCGGTTCGACGTGGGTCGCGTGACGTGAGCGACTGGTCCCCGGCTCTTCTTCCNGCCCGGACGATTTTCGAAACCGAATTCGCGTCAGTTGTTGTTGCTGTTGGTGTTGTTCTCCCGTGCTGCGGCCGACGTGCACCCAACGGTTGCGCGCACCCTCCGCGCACTGGCCGTTTTGTTGCTCGTTTTCCGGTTCGACGTGGGTCGCGTGACGTGAGCGACTGGTCCCCGGCTCTTCTTCTCTTTCTCGTTCTCGTTCTCCGCGTCCCGCGGCGCGAGGAACGAGGGTTCCGATGGTCATCGAAGATGGGACGATTGTTGCCGGGAGACTCTCCGCTCTTCGTTAATTGATCGGCCGCTTGATTAAGCCTAAGTTTCGTTTTTATTTTTGACCGGGCTTCAGGTAGGAAACGATCCCCGACTCGTTCCGACCCGAGTACCATTCTTCAAATATATTTGTTAGGTTTTCAAGGAAAACTGAATTGTCGAAAATTAATCTATTCCCGTATTTCGTTGGACTCACTCAGTATATAAAACAATAGAAAATTATATATAAAAATCAATAGAGGAAAGGAACTTGATCTCAGGCGTTTTTCCATCTTTGATCCTTCGTTTCTTTGTTCTTATCGTTCGTTCTCTCCGAACGAGTCCATTCGTGAGCGTGTAACTTCTGATCGCGTGAATAAAATAAAAGTTAATTCATAATAATACTCAAAACGACCTGTTATTCTTGGACGAATGCCTCAACAAGAGTCAGTTTATTTCCATAAGATATTTGTAAAGTACAACGTTTAGGCTCATTTGTAAGCCCTTATCAAGTGTTAAACAACGATTAAAAATAATTAGAAACGGGACACTCTCACCAAATTATTAAAAATTCTATCATTGGACGTTAAAATTCAAATACAAAAGTTAATTCAGTTAAACGTATAAACCAGAGTATTTACTTAAACCCATTTCCAACAATATTCTTGCACGTTGGGAAATTATATAAAAATAATGTAACTCTAAAACTAGGAAATTCGTTCTTACTTTCTTTTAATTCAATCAGGCGACTCCGTTTCCTATTTATTCTATTTCCTGGGTCTTCGCTGTAGACTATTATTCATTCTTATTCCGTCTCACAATGATTCGTGCAACTTTCGTGATTCATAACACGATTTTAGTCTCGACCGGTAGCGAACGGTAATTAGCGTCCACGAGCGACGGTGTAACTTTCATTGATCCATCCCGGCCGGCCGATCGAGCAGTTAGCAAGTTTTCAATTAATATATTAACTCCGTACTCGCTAGGGTGTTCGTGTATAGTAATTGCATCCATCACTAATTAGGCATTTACATATAATTACACGTATTCCGTTCAGCCGGTTACTCCGCCCTCGATTCATGTGCGCTAATGAGATCGCTGATAACAATTAACCCGCGTAACCGGATCGTCCCAGTGCGCCGTTTACCCTCGATTATATCCGATGATCGTCCCGTTTTCGAGAGTCATCCTGTTATTAACGCGTCCGATTGAGGAGCACTCCGTGTTCAGAAAGAGAGAGAGAGAGAGAGAGAGAAAGAAACGACGAAGGTTCCTACGTATGTACATAACATATTACATTTCTTACAACCTGCCCCTTCATACTAATCTTCAAGATTTTAATTATTCCGACCGAACTATGGAACATATTATTACTATGAAAAAAGTTAATTGCATCTCCGCAACTATTATTTCTGTTGCTGAATAAGTATAGTGTAAATACGTATAGTAAACTCCCACTTGANCCGAACTATGGAACATATTATTACTATGAAAAAAGTTAATTGCATCTCCGTAACTATTCTGTCTGTTGCTGAATAAGTATAGTGTAAATATGTATAGTAAACTCCCACTTGAAAGCACATTATGATAAAATTATGACAGGCGTCAGGGATCAAAGAGAAGTATAAAAAATGGTAAATTCTGTTGGAATTCTGTGAGAATTTGCGGGAAGGACACGGTAGGCTCGTTCCTCAGTATGCGTTCCGTTTTTTCGGTCGAATGAGTTATTCGTATTAACTCCCGCGATGTTCGACGCGCGGAAGAGTTAAGAGCCCGGGGTATGGCTCGCTGCACCTTGGCTATGCGGAAAGGAAAGGAAAGGAAAGGAAAGGAAAGGAAAGGCCTTGCCTGTTCTCCGGCGAATCGGTGCGCGCTGAGAGAAACGGCTCATCCTCGTCGTGTATACGTATACGTCGAGGGCAACGTAACGAGTCACGAGCCCGTGCAACGGAGGTTACGTGTACGCGTCGACGGCCCGGGATAACGTCCCACGGGAGAGGCCCTAAAACTTGGGGCGCGCGTAGAACCCTCTCTCTCCCAGTCGTGTACCAGGTGTCCAGAAATCAATCTCGTAACAGAGAGCCGCTCCTTTGTTTCCCCGTGGCCGCGACCGATCGCTTTTTTACGGGGTGCCTTGGTGGTCCCCAGACACGCTGGCATCGCGTTTTCGGTTTTAAACCCTTTATTTCTTTATTTTTCTTTGCGCG
>SMSR01015813.1:19166-43823 GCA_019453355.1 Ceratina japonica
AGAGAGAGAGAGAGAGAGAGAGAAAGAAACGACGAAGGTTCCTACGTATGTACATAACATATTACATTTCTTACAACCTGCCCCTTCATACTAATCTTCAAGATTTTAATTATTCCGACCGAACTATGGAACATATTATTACTATGAAAAAAGTTAATTGCATCTCCGTAACTATTCTGTCTGTTGCTGAATAAGTATAGTGTAAATATGTATAGTAAACTCCCACTTGAAAGCACATTATGATAAAATTATGACAGGCGTCAGGGATCAAAGAGAAGTATAAAAAATGGTAAATTCTGTTGGAATTCTGTGAGAATTTGCGGGAAGGACACGGTAGGCTCGTTCCTCAGTATGCGTTCCGTTTTTTCGGTCGAATGAGTTATTCGTATTAACTCCCGCGATGTTCGACGCGCGGAAGAGTTAAGAGCCCGGGGTATGGCTCGCTGCACCTTGGCTATGCGGAAAGGAAAGGAAAGGAAAGGAAAGGAAAGGAAAGGCCTTGCCTGTTCTCCGGCGAATCGGTGCGCGCTGAGAGAAACGGCTCATCCTCGTCGTGTATACGTATACGTCGAGGGCAACGTAACGAGTCACGAGCCCGTGCAACGGAGGTTACGTGTACGCGTCGACGGCCCGGGATAACGTCCCACGGGAGAGGCCCTAAAACTTGGGGCGCGCGTAGAACCCTCTCTCTCCCAGTCGTGTACCAGGTGTCCAGAAATCAATCTCGTAACAGAGAGCCGCTCCTTTGTTTCCCCGTGGCCGCGACCGATCGCTTTTTTACGGGGTGCCTTGGTGGTCCCCAGACACGCTGGCATCGCGTTTTCGGTTTTAAACCCTTTATTTCTTTATTTTTCTTTGCGCGAGAGATGCTTTGTTCCTCGAGGTGTTATTCCTTTTAGGATGTTTTATTATTTAACTGCGAAATTTGTATGCGAGGAAGTTTTTATGATGATTGATTTAATCCTTTTGGCGATTTGAATCTTTTATAGCAATTTTAGTCTTTGACAACAGTTAGTGTGGTCAGTTTCTGATTTCATCAACTAATTGTAATATTTCGTGCATAAAAAATTGTGAACACAAGATTGGATTCACTGGAACTTTAATAATGAATTAATCATGAAGCACAAATTATTAAAACTAAAAATTTTATAACTATACTTAGTTGATGTGACGTTTTCCATTTTAAGCCCTTTCTTTTTCTTTGCATGAGAGATTCTTTGTTCCTCGAGATGTTATTCCTTTTAGGATGTTTTATAACAGCGAAATTTTTATTTTGCGAGGAAGTTTTTATGATGATTGATTAAATCGTTTTGTCGATTTGAATCTTTTATAGCAATTTTAGTCTTTGGCAACGATTAATGTGGTCAGTTCCTAATTTCATCAAATAATTGCAATATTTCTTACATAAAAAATTGTGAACACAGGAAAGTTAATTCACTGAAACTTTATTATTATTGAAACTAAAAATTGTATTCTTATTCCAAATTATTATTGCAATTAAAAATTGTACAACTACTTATTCCAATTTATTATTGAAACTAAAAATTGTACAACTACTTATTCCGAATTATTGTTGAAACTAAAAATTGTAACTACTTATTGCACGTGAGATGATCGGTTGAGCCGAACGAGGTTTAAAGAACGGAATGTTAACGCGCGATTGAGCGAGACGATGTTGCTGAAAGAACAATTGACATCTCAACGAAAAATGAGCTTTCGCACAATTGACCTAATAACCGTGAAAGCGAGCAGCTCGGGCAAAGTGATTGTTTCGAGGCCGAGAGCCAGACGTTAATACGAGGTGTCCACCTTTATTACACCTCTCGACAGCTGCGAGAAACTTCAATTATCCCTGGGTGGCATGTGGGAAAGTACCGGGTTCTGCCCCTTCCCCAACTCCTTCATGTTAAACACTTGAAGACTATGAAAATTATGAAAATCTCTCTTCACGAAAGACCGTTCAACAGCCCATTCTCAATCTCACAGATTCTTAACGAGTTTCCTGCTTTTTACAAGAATCCTCACAAAACCCCCATTAAAAATCGGTAAAGAATCACATGCTCCCTTCGCGAGCAAATAACTGAGATATTCTGGGAGTTGAGAATCGTTCCAATTAATCGGTAATAATGAAACCGAACCACGCGTCACCGCGTATAGTCCACTCCTTCATGTTAAACACTAGAAGACTATGAAAATTATTTATTTATTTATTTATTTACTAAACGGGTTAGGAAACCCTTTAAGGTACAAAAGATAATAGTTTGAGCAATACGGATGACATGAATAAGATATGATAGCTCCATAAGTAGATAACAAAGAGGGAGATAATAAAATTATAACGACAAGAAATGATCACGAAGCTTACGTCTAATGACAGATTATGAAAATCTCTCTTCATGAAAGACCGTTCAACAACCCATTCGCAATCTCACAGATCCTTAACGAGTTTCCTTTTTACAAGAATCCTCACCAAAACCCCCATTAAAAATCGGTAAAAAATCACATGCTCCCTCCGCGAGCAAATAACTGAAATATTCGTGGAGCCGAGAATCGTACCAATTAATCGGTAATAATGAAACCGAACCACGCGTCGCCTCGTATATTTCAGACTATGAAAATTATGAAAATCTCTCTTCGTGAAAGACCGTTCAACAACCGATTCGCAATCTCACAGATTCTTAACGAGTTTTCTTTTTACAAGAATCCTCACAAAACCCCATTAAAATCGGTAAAGAATCGCATGCTCCCTCCGCGAGCAAATAACTGAAAAATTCGGGTAGCCGAGAATCGTCCCAATTAATCGGTAATAATGAAACCGAACCACGCGTCGCCTCATATATATCAGACTATGAAAATTATGAAAATCTCTCTTCGTGAAAGACCGTTCAACAACCCATTCTCAATCTCACAGATTCTTAACGAGTTTCCTTTTTACAAGAATCCTCACCAAAACCCCCATTAAAATCGGTAAAGAATCACATGCTCCCTCCGCGAGCAAATAACCGAAACATTCGGGGAGCCGAGAATCGTCCCAATTAATCGGTAATAATGAAACCGGATCACGCGTCGCCGCGTATAGTTCACCGGGGTTCGGTCCGGATCGGGCGGCGTGAGAAAGAGGCCCGGGCCCCGAGCCCAGCGAGCCGGGGACCGCGCGATCGACTGTTCAAAATTCCTGGCTCGTAGCGCGCCGCGGCGGACGACGATACCCATCCCGCGCGTATGATCGAAACGCGGTGCGTAGAGGTACTCCTCCGGCCGATGGCAGTTTTGAAAAAGGCCGTGTGGCCGTTCTTCCGTGTGTCGGCGCGGGCTGAAAGCGGCGGTCGTCGTGGCCGCGCGCGGCACAGCACGGCACCGGGCAATTTCACGTCGGCACGTGAGCGGACTGTGCAAACTTCGCCAGAGCGCAAACGCCGCGTCGTCGTCGTCGTCGTCCCCGTGAACGCGGCCGTGGTCCCACAGCGGACGCGTTCACGGTTTTCAGCTGCTTTCGGAGGCAACGGGTTACCGGCGAGAGCCTCTAGAATAAGTATGCACGGCTAATAAAACAACGAAACTCGGGGGGGAGGGGTTGGGAACGGTCGTTACACCGTGCGCAAACACACACGCGGCCTGCGGATCGGTGAAACGAAAAGCTCCGGAGGTCCTTCTTCTCTCCCCCGTCGTCTCTAACTAAGCATCGTAAAAGCGGGGGACCGAGCGGAGGGAACCTCGGGGCCCCGGTTGTACACGCTGCTCGTTTTACGGCCGACGACATTCTTCGCGTTTTCTACGCCTCGATTGATATATTCCTCGCGGGGAGAAAGACGCGCCGCGGCGGCGGCGTCGTTAACGGATATTGCCTGCGCGCTTACCGCGCCGACCTTCTCTTCTCTCCGAGAGACTTCCATCCGCGGATCGCATGCAGAACTCTCTGTAACTGATCAGTCAATTGTGTGGCTCGTTTTACGCGCCAGCCGGAAAACGACGGAGAAAAGAATTAATTAGTTTCGTGTCAAACGAGCCTAAAGCTCGCGGACCTCCGAACAAATTACATACGTAATTCAAAAGTTACGTTTATTGCTTCTATAGGCGGAACAACCATCCCTGAAACGGAGCTCTGTAACTGACCAGTCACAAACGAAATATTAATTTCGTTTTAAACAATTGCAATTGAAATATAATCAATTATTTCTAATAATACTCAAAACGACCTGTTATTCTTGGACGAATGCCTCAACAAGAGTCAATTTATTTCCATAAGATAATTGTAAAGTACAACGTTTCGACTCATTTGTAAGCCTTTATCAAGTGTTAATCTACAACAACGATTAAAAATAATTAGAAACATTTCTTCTGGAAATAAACTGACTCTTGTTGAGGCATTCGTCCAAGAATAACAGGTCGTTTTGAGTATTATTAAAAATTCTATCATTGGACGTTAAAATTCAAATACAATCAATTATTTCGTTAAATTATTCCGAATATTATTTGCATAAAAATGATTATGTTTGCGGTAATGGTAGGAGAAACATAGTGTCCTTCGCTCGAGCGCTCGATTCTTGATGGCTCCTCCGTTTCCCGTGATGCGCAGCTGGACATTATCCGTGATTTACTCTGCAATTCCCGCGGGATCCGTCCTACAACTTGCGGGTCGCACGAGACCGCAGAAGCTCTCGGTTTTACCCGTAGCGAAAATGTCACTATAACGAGTTATATAACGTAAGTAGGAAGCGCGTCGTGGAAAGCAAAGGCCAGCAGACGATCCTCTGCGCTTTCTACCTTCGATCTTACTCTTACGGTAATTACGTAGACCCGTGTGTGGGGGATTGTGTGCCGTTCGTGTGCCCTCGCCCACCGATGCATTCTACGTGCATGTATCTATAGCCTGTGTGTTTGGATAGGTGCAACTACGTTGAATGCACGTGCTCGAGGCGAGTGTTCGAAGGTGATGTCGGTGTGGGTGAAGCATAAGTAGAAAGAGGTTTCGTAACGGGTAACGAAAGGAAGATTCTACGCCGCAGTAGTGAAAAACGATGGATAGGAGTTAATAACCATTGTCCTCTCAAATGGTAATAATCAGCATTTTATTGAATGAGGTATTTTGTATTAAGGATGTATGGGATTTATTTAAACGATGCTGTTGAATTTATTATTATAGATTCCTATTACTGTTAAAAAGGNACGGGTAACGAAAGGAAGATTCTACGCCGCAGTAGTGAAAAACGATGGATAGACGTTAATAACCATTGTCCTCTCAAGTGGTAATAATCAGCATTTTATTGAATGATGTATTTTGTATTAAGGATGTATGGGATTTATTTAAACGATGCTGTTGAAATTATTATTATAGATTCCTATTACTGTTAAAAAGCTACCTGTAAAATTTTTAATCGATTCAAAGGTTTTTTGACAAATTATAATGATTTAAAATTTGGATGTATTCTTATGGTAATCAACAATAACCCAAGGAAAATTTCACTTTGATCTCGAAAATAAATTAGAAAGAACGGTGATGAATTCTTGAAAAAAGTTCATATCGAATCGTCAGTGTTTTATGACCAAATTTCTAAAGCAATAATCATCATTCATGGACTTTAAAGAAAGTTATTAATTGAAATATAATAAAAAGATTAGAAATTGTCAGTGGTACCACTATCGTTAATATAGCAATAGATACTGATATAAAGGTACATGTATATTTATGATCATGTGTACGGATTACATACACTTTTGTGATTGACTGTATAACCAACACATCCTTAATTCTAAGTTTTATAACAGAAATTCATACTACTAACTAATAAAATCCGACATACTGCAATTGATAAGCTTCTTTAAATGAATTCAGCTTTGATAAGAATATATTATCAGAAAATACCGTCAGATTATTCCGTGAGTTCGAAACTGTTCAAGTTTTTCCAATCGAAGTGGAGCTCGTAATAGATACTCGAGGGGCCTTTCGCCTCCCGGGGGCCAACAGACTTCCGTTTTCGCGAGATCGTAGGGGAAAATCCCGCTGTTTTATTATGCCCATTAGAAACAGCCGAACGGAATCGTACCACGGCGTTTAATGCGGCTCGTTTTCTCCGCGTAACGAACCCGACACGTTCGTCGCACGGAATCGAAGGGAAAAACATTGGTTGAGGCCAGCGACGCTTGTTGAAGCGAACGCACCGAACTTTAATACATCCAAATGTCAGACGTGAAAGTGGTTAGTAGGTTAGCGCAGAGATCAAAATGTAAAGTGAGCTATCTGGGATGCGTTCGCTGACCTATTATTATCTGCACTATACTGGCTTATTGTCAGTGGATAAATAATATCAATTCTTTAAACATTATTTATCTCATTCATTATGAGTTTTTTTTATAAAATGAAATTAACCCTTTTTCGTAGTTTAATGAGTCTGACTCGTGATTATAATTTTGTGCTAAACATGAATCGAACTCGTAATCATAATTTCATAGCAAACGTAGGTATCACAAATCAGACTCATAATCATAATCTTAAGTCCACCGAGAATTTACGAAATTTGTTATAAATATAAAAAACGGAGGAAAACGATTTGAAAATAGACAAGGCCCAAAGTTTCCCAAGCTAAATGGTACAGCTTAATCTGACCTAATCAAATAATATTATATTTCATTATAATTTATCGTTCGTGTAGAACAACGATTGTCTTGGCAATTACAGTAATTTAATAATTAAAATTAGAATAGTTCTTAAAATTCAGGGGCTCGAGACAATTTTAACCCTTTCGCAACAAGTACAGTTTACATATTTTTGTATTGTTTTCTATTTATATTATTATAATTATACATTTTTATTTTGTTTTTGTTTATTACGTGAATTTTTATTTTGATGTAAAAGATGTTATTTTGTTTCGTTTTCCTGAGCGATATATGTATTAATATTCCATGGCGACTGTCAACCAGCCCTCTTTCTCGCACTTATGTACATTGGGTATTATTGCCCGTATATTATGAAATAAATAAATAATATGATGAATTATAATCTATAATTTCTTATCGTGGATTTTCTTTTTATGGTGCAGGCGGCGAACGCGAGCGGCTTCTTCGAGGTGCAGATCCTCTCGCTGACGAACAACAGGGGCACTCTGGTGGACGGTAGGTGTTGCGGCGGGGGAGCTGATGGCGGCGGAAAGGGTGTCTCGACAGCCTCGACACCCTGCACGACACAGTGCTCGACGGCCTTCTGGCTCTGCCTGAAGGAATATCAGTCGAACGTCACCGCCATCGGCTCATGCAGCTTCGGCAACGTATCTAGTCACGCCCTCGGCCAGAACACCTTCACCCTCACCGAACCAGTCACCCTGCAACTGCATTTCACCTTCCGATGGACGGTGAGTACACACACCAGCCACTTTCTCTATTCTGCAATCTGCGGTTGCGACATCGAACGGGTTAAAAAGTTTCCGATCTCTAATTAAAATGTAGACCGGTGCACAATCAATTAACCGCAGTACGCGGTGCATAGTAATGAAACACATGGTATAATTAAATATATCTAGCGAATCTTGTTCGTATAAAAATAAATTATTCCAATATGCTTAGAAGAGAAACTTTTAATCGGTTTCGTAATAACGAAATTTATTAAATGATCGCAGGACGTATCATCCGAGTTTAAATAAATTATCTTAACTCTCGTGTCGAACGCTCGAGGCAATGATTTTTGACGAAAATTATTTCTCGATGAATCACCGCCGTTCTCCGAAGTTTACCGCAATCGTGTGAGCGAGAATATATTTAACCTTCGTTCATGTTTTAAACAAACACGTTCTACTCATTCCTGTCTTCATTATCATAAACGGTATAATGATATTTTCTCAAGTAGAAGCGTTGAAAAACCATTAACCCAAAAATGGAACACGTCGGGCGAACGTGTCTCGACCAAAAATCATAATCGAAACATTTTTCATTTAGAACATAAATATACCTGGCATTAATTTTGAAAGGAAGCTGACGTGCTCCACATTTCGGAATAAAAATAAAAGCAATTTCTCCGGGGCGAGGATTCTCTCGGAGAAGATTATACGTACCGTACATTCAATCATCTTGCGATAATGACGAAATTATTCGTAGCGACGAAAGTTTACCGTATTTCGGAACGATCGCCGTGAAAATGGTTTATTAACCGTGGAACGCGGCGGGCGATATTACACGCGTGTGCGCGCGGTTTCCGAGCTTAACGCTTCCCCTCGAAAAAAAATGCCGCGGTTGCGGCGAGCGGCGCACGTGTATTTGCTTTCCATATATTTTTTATTACGCGCCCACGGGTCCATAATTGAATTAGCTCGGGGAGCGCTAAATGCTCGACGGAACCGTACACACGGGGGCCCGATGGGGAACGAGCGAGGAGAAAAAATCGGGGGGTTGGGAAACGCGCGGGGAGAGAAAAGATCTTTCACGGAAAGGAAGCGATTCGAGGGGTCCCACTGTGTTTATGCCCCGTCCGGACCCTGCAGCGAACGCCGGACCTACCCTTTGTCGCCCTGGAGGAGAGGCCCCGCATGGGTCCTCTTAGAGCCTCACGATCGAGTTATGAAATATATAAACACGCTAGTGCTCTTCAAATAATCCACCACTGGCAACGTTCTCCTCCTCCCGTCGAGTTTACTCGCACAGAGAAAAGGCCGTGGCTCGATTCGGTCCGTTAGGCCCCGACGGAGGGCCCTTGACGTACCTACACGCTGCCCGATGTGTACAGAGGAAACACGTCGTCATGCTCGTTCTCTCTCGAGGATCCTCCGAGGATCCCCGAGACGCTCGAAATCGGTCGTTCGTCTCGACCTAATTACGCCCGACAGGGCCCCGGTGACACTTCACGTGGGTGGGATGCCAGCAATCGTTTACTGGAACCGACTCCTGTTGCTACTCGTCGGCGACGGTTTACGGGTCCTTTTCTTTAATTACGGCGCGCACTCGAGTGGGTCCCCTCGAGTATCCGGTAATAATAATTGGAAACCGACTTCTAGTCATTGTTGCTCCCGACGACGACGCCTGTGTAAACAGAAGATTACGTTCCCTCCTAGCTGTCTCGTTTCGTACGAAATTTATTGCTGAACTTCAGGGACTCCGCGCACGAGTCGCCAGACGTTCACCTCTCTCGAACGAGAAACAGTTACAAAATCGGGCTACCGTTCATTAATTATTTATGTATCTTCGAGCCGAGCTCTTCTTCTCGTCTGTCCGAAAATCTCGCTCCGTGAGAGAGAGAGAGAGAGAGAGAGAGAGAGAGGCGGACGGACCGGCCGAGAGGTGCTAGGAAAAAAATTTCGTGGCTGAATGACAGTCGAAAAGGAAGACGAGGAGAGCAGGGAACGCGAGGTGTTGCCAAGCGAGTGGAACCGAACTGGAATTTGTACGTAACGACTCCGCCGATAGAGGAGCAGCAGACCGGAAATCCTTTGGATTCGATAGCTCTCGCGCGCGCACCGCATCGACAAAGGAATCGGTCTAGAAATTTGCGATCGACGCCAAGATACAATGGCTCAACCTGGAAGTATTTTTCCAACGTCGGCGGCGGGGCCCGCCGCGTACTTATATGCATTGTTGCGAAACCGGCGCGCCGCAGGGCCCCCGGAGAGAGATCCACTCGGTTGCCTCCCGACGATTTCGAGAATGAGAACAAGAGGCCGCCGTTTAATAGGGGCGCCGCGCCGGCACTAAATGAGATTTCACGCGATTCGAACTCGAAAAGGAACGCGCGGACGGCGGCGGGTCTCTCGCTTCGGAACCATATTGCTTCATGCAATCCGCGGAGAAAATGTTTTCTCGTACGTGCCGGTTGATTATCGCCGGCGAACGAGGGAAGGGGGGGAAAGAAAGTCATTTTTCAGACGGAGATTAGTTCTGCGGTCGGCCGGTCAATTTTCGTCAAAATTGACGCGGATTTTCCATACGTGCTCCACACGAAAACGTGACGCTTTCTTTTTAATCTCTCCCTGATTGAAGCCAAGAGAAATTGGCTCGACGTTTATTGGACGAGTATATGAAAATGTCTCGAGTGGGTTTCCGTTGAAAAATCGGAGCGAGATCAGGCCTGACTCCTGAATAATCTGCCTCTCGAGCGCTTAGATGCGCTCGAGGCTTAAGACTATAGCCTTTCAGTTAATAAGCGCGGCACTCGATACCGGTTCGGGCAAAGAAAGGAACAAACGAGCCTGTTGTGCACACGTAAGTACGTGTATCTGGCACGGCGAGTAATCGTCCTTCGACTTTCTCCGTTTGCGATTTCAATAGCCGCGTAAACAGTCGGTCGGGATGCATAAGACGGGAGTACGGCCGCCTTTTCAGCGGTAGCATATAATGGCACAGGAAACGATCGCCGGGATGAGAGTCGGCCCGAAGCTTTTGCACAATCCTGGCCGAGGCGACGCGACGCCGCGTCTATATGTGCCTCCTAAGCAGACGCCACGTTGCCTCCTTTCTCCGGCAACCGCTGTCTTCGTCTCGCGCCGTGATTCTTCCTCGGAGCGTCTCCGTCTTCGATCGCTTCCCTGCTCTTTTCACCCGAACCCTCGCCGTTTCCCACACTAATGGCTCCCCCGGACCGCCCGGTAGATTCTTCCTTTTCAAACGGATAGATTGTTGCACGATGAATCGCGACGAAATGGAAATAGGTGGACCGGTCTATTCTTGGCTCGTATGTATACGTACGCGGCATCCGCGGCTCCCGAGGCTTCGATGTGGGCGCCTCTATCAATGATGTGACGTCACGGCTGCCGGGCCCACGATGACATCGCCGGGCATTGTGTCGGCTCGAATTAGCGAGTGTTGGCTGTTCGAGAGGGTGGCCAGATTGAAAACTGCTGGCTGATTCAATTGGACGTTGTTGGCGATGGAATATAGGCAACGAGTCGGCTGTGGGATTGCTACAGTCGATGATCCTTCTTGCATTTCTCAATACATTCTCAATAGTTTACCCGAAAATAAAATTCGTATAGATTATGTTATGTTAAAGTTGTATGAGTCGTAAGATCTCTGCCAAAAGTTTAAGACGTGTAATAAAAAGTGTTCAATATTTGAAGCATTGAACTTTTATAATAAATGATAATTAATCCTCGTTTTTAAATGAGGAGGCTTATAAAATTGTTCGATCTTTTTTCTCGGTCGTAAGGAATTTTTAACGCATAATTTCTAATATTCTAATACATAGTTCTAGCATTCTTTTTACTGGACTTATCATTATTGCATTCATATTTCTTTATAAAAGGCTCGCAATTTAACATTTCTAAAATTTGTTACAGCGTTTTATTAACATAATATCTTGCATTTCTCAATACAAACTTTATTCTCAACAGTTTACCTAAAAATAAAATTCGTATAGATTACGATGTTAAAGTTGTATGAGTCGTAAGATCTCTGCCAAAAGTTTAAGACCTGTAATAAAAAGTGTTCAATATTTGAAGCATTGAACTTTTATAATAAATGATAATTAATCCTCGTTTTTAAATGAGGAGGCTTATAAAATTGTTCGATCTTTTTTCTCGGTCGTAAGGAATTTTTAACGCATAATTTCTAATATTCTAATACATAGTTCTAGCATTCTTTTTACTGGACTTATCATTATTGCATTCATATTTCTTTATAAAAGGCTCGCAATTTAACATTTCTAAAATTTGTTACAGCGTTTTATTAACATAATATCTTGCATTTCTCAATACAAACTTTATTCTCAACAGTTTACCTAAAAATAAAATTCGTATAGATTACGATGTTAAAGTTGTATGAGTCGTAAGATCTCTGCCAAAAGTTTAAGACCTGTAATAAAAAGTGTTCAATATTTGAAGCATTGAACTTTTATAATAAATGATAATTAATCCTCGTTTTTAAATGAGGAGGCTTATAAAATTGTTCGATCTTTTTTCTCGGTCGTAAGGAATTTTTAACGCATAATTTCTAATATTCTAATACATAGTTCTAGCATTCTTTTTACTGGACTTATCATTATTGCATTCATATTTCTTTATAAAAGGCTCGCAATTTAACATTTCTAAAATTTGTTACAGCGTTTTATTAACATAATATCTTGCATTTCTCAATACAAACCTTATTCTCAACAGTTTACCCAAAAATAAAATTCGCGTAGATTACGATGTTAATACGAACGTAATTAAAGTTGTACGAGCCATAAAATCTGTGCTAAAAGTTTGAGATGTGTAATAAAAAACTGTGTTCAATATTTAAAGTAATGAACTTTTATAAAAAATGATAATTACAGAGGAGTAAGACTTGTTTTTCTCGATCATAAGGAATTTTTAACTTAATTTATTTATTATAGAATTTTTAGCTTAATTTCTAATATTCTAATACACAGTTCTAACATTTTTTTATTGGACTCATAATTATTGCATTCATATTTTTTTATAAATGTCTCGCAAAATTTCTAAAATTTAGTACAGCGTCTTATTAACATATCTAATAACTGATAAAATTTCAATTCTTCGTCATTTTTCTTCTGTTAGGATTCACGCAACATTAAAAAACAATTTGTGGTATAGGGAGAGGTGCGCGTAGGATTCGATGAGTAATATTCTTATTTGCCTCTCGCGAAGTGTCAAAACCGACAGAATCATTAATCATTTTGATACGAAAAAAATGATGGGATTACGAAACCACGTGTCGCACAGGAGTCTGTTTTAATGAATCGCATTCGCTGCCAAAGAATCGAAAACTTACGTATGCACACCGCCCATATGTACCTCCTCAGGTACGATCTTACGGACGAAAATCACCGATTCGTTTTTTCATGTTGGTTGAACGTCTGTCCGAAGGACGCGCGGGATGATCGATGCGACGCTTAAGCGGTCGTGTCACGCGTCAAACGGCATCATTCAATTTAGCCCGGCTCGCTATTGAGTTCCAAACCGCGGCGGTCGTGCTCACGGCACGTAAGTAGATTAGTCCAGCGGCTTTAATCACCTCCGGGAGTGGACTTTCTCACGCCTTTAATAAACTTCGTCGCGGCTGGAAGGTCTGATCTAATGGCTGATCGACGTAACTGGAGTAGCCAGACCCGAGCGCCGTTCCTCGTCCCACTCTGTCCGCGACCGATCCGTGGGCGTCCAATTTCCCAGGTAGAGTATCCTCACCGGCACAATTAACCGAGGCGTATTAAACGATTGACCGTGTAAAAGGAAAGGTGAAACCGTTTTCCATTAATACGGTACGTCTCACATCCTCAACGATAAGCGAATTGATTGCGCCGGTGATAAACGACCGCGGTTTCGTGGCATTAATTAAGTATTCAATTTCTCGTATTACCGGCTTTTTATTACCGCGTCGCATGCAAATGACAAATGGAACTGGAAAAACGGGGACCAAACGGAAGTTGAACACAGGTGGCTCTCGCGGTGAATAGAGACGTTCGCGGGGCGTCATTTATATTTTGGTCAGCGGCCGATTCTAAGCTCGTATAAATCACGCGGCGGCGCGGATACGGAAGCAGGATCGATTTGTCAAGAGGTGTACGCGAACCGGTCGTTAATCGGAGCCGCTGCACAGCACCGGCTCCAAAATCGCTCCGCCGGCTCTCGGTCGCCCGCGGGTATCGCAATCAGGCTGCTGCTGCTGCTGCTGCCTGTTGCTCGTCGAGACCAACGAGAGAGATTTACGCCCGACGGTACACACGGTGAAAAACCTTCNACCGGTCGTTAATCGGAGCCGCTGCACAGCACCGGCTCCAAAATCGCTCCGCCGGCTCTCGGTCGCCCGCGGGGATCGCAATCAGGCTGCTGCTGCTGCCTGTTGCTCGTCGAGACCAACGAGAGAGATTTACGCCCGACGGTACACACGCTGAAAAACCTTTCGTCCGCCGTTTTTTCGGATTCCCCCGACGCGCCTCGCGGACGTCTCACTAATGAGCGCCGCGGCCCCATAGTTCCCGTGCCCGTAAACGGCCGGCAATTAGCGTACAAATTTTCATCGAACTCCGTCGGTCTCCACTCGATTTCACTCCTTTTTCCCGCGTCCGGATTAACGACGCTCGATTTGTCGGGCGCGTCGATTAGGCCACGGGTGTAATACCACCTCCGCGATTTGTCAACGCTTCCCATACGATCTGTTCCANCGTAAACGGCCGGCAATTAGCGTACAAATTTTCATCGAACTCCGTCGGTCGCCACTCGATTTCACTCCTTTTTCCCGCGTCCGGATTAACGACGCTCGATTTGTCGGCCGCGTCGATTAGGCCACGGGTGTAATACCACCTCCGCGATTTGTCAACGCTTCCCATACGATCTGTTCCGCCCGGTTGAGCGCCCGGTATAATAAACTACCCGGGGGCTTTGTATTATCGATGTTCAAAGAGGATTACCACCGTTTCCGCGTTCCCATACTTCGCAACCCTTTCCATCCGTACGATTCTGTCTACTTATCGTTTATAATCCTTATTATCAGCCTGACGATCTCCACCTCCTGCTTTACTTGTTTTCAGTACGTACGGAGCATAACCTCGCTGCTTCCTGCAGTCTCTCGCCGCGATTATTAAATACCTCTCCTCGCCGATACTTTTCCGATTTCGAGAAGGAAACTCGGGATATTAGAGGAGTTAATCTAGATTCCTCCCGCCGGCTCGTTAATCCTGCAACGGGCGTACATAATTCGCCGAGTACCAGCGACAGGTATTATTAATTGTTTCACGATCTGGAAGGGGGGGCCGAGTCCGAGTCTCTCATCGATTAAGCCGACGGGCCCACGAATACTGCCCCGGTTGTAGCGGCGGGGGGCCGTATCCGCGTTTACGACGCAGATTTACGCGCGACGTCGAACTTATTGGTCAGGTGTAGGACGGGTCCAGCGGATGGACACGCAATACAACACACAGGTGTACCGTATCGCGCGTATGCAAATGGAACGGAGAAGGGCGGAGGAGGAGGAGGAACTGTCGCCCCGGTTTGGGCAATGCCTCGCAGGCTTGTCGTATCCCCTTCTTTCTTCGCTCAGCTTCTTCTTCTTCTTCTTCTTCTCCGTCCCCGGTTGCCTTTAGGCTACCTTTGGGTTGCCTTTAGGTCGTGTGTGAACCCGCTGCGCGGACCGCATACCAATCTCCTCCTGGATATCCTCCGTCTCCCTCTCGCCATCGCGTGAGTCCGATCGCTCCTCCTCATACTCCTCGTCTTCTTCCCTTCGCTAGTTAGCCCGTGTACGACTCGCTGCCGGCGTGTCTCCCGAACCACGTTCTCCGTTCCCCTGTTATATTGTACAGTCTCTCCCACAATAGTATGACCGCGGTATCTCCCCGGAGATTAATCTACTCGGAACAAACGGATCAAAAGTACGAGGCCAAGTATATTTTTCTACCGGCGATCATGACTTCGGAATATCGGCTATATGTACGTTGTTTCTGCTTTTCTGAATGATTTAACTGTGACAGTGGCATAATTTACAAGAAATTCTAGACACTTTGGAATAGACGGTTCGACTTTAAAATGGAGAGTTATGTTCGAGATGTATTTATGTTATCGCCGTTTCTATCTCATTAAGCGTCGATTTCTTCTTAAATGGACTGTACAGGCCTCGATTCCTCGTCGCGACCTCGCATGCACGTACTCGCATCGGTATTGTACGCGCGATTACGTGTACGGGGGGAATTCGTGTGGGTATTGTACGCCGGTGGATTTTAGTGGCAATTTTTGAATAAGAGGAATGCGCCGTCGCATCTCCGCCTGAAATATAGGCATTATTCACAGGGTGTGCTCAGAGGAGATCGTAATGCGAATATTTAGTCGAGACGAGTTTACGGCCGAAAGAGTTATCCCGCTGGGGTACGATCACTCTTACGTTTTTATGAACGCCTCGAAGATATTGTTCTGCGCATTTTATTTAATCTTCACGAAAGTAGAACGTTCTCATAGAGAGAAGACGCCGATCCCGTCGAATTGAATCCGTAATTACCGGTAAAAAGTGTCTTGTTCGAATGATGAATGATATTTTCTCACTTTCCCAATTACGGCTGCTTTAAATAACACGTGGCCAACTAACTGTCTTACCCAAGAGAATGTTCTATTAGCGCAATATTTTCCACTCGAAATCCTCACGCTCGCCGTGTAAATGGGCGCGAGAGCGGAGCTCCGAGAGGCATTTAACACGAGGAATGCCAGGTTCCCCGCGATATTCAGATAGAGCCGCACCGGCGGCATCACGAGTTCGACTCCTCGTTCTCCACGACGACGACGACGAAGACGACGACGACGGAGCTCCTCCTTGAGAGGCTGGTCGCGGCGACGAGTCGTACGTACGCGGAGACTTCACGGCCTTGTGTCTGTGAACAGTGGCCACCGCGGCCAGAAGGATTCTCCTCGTCCCCTGTCGCTCGAGGATCACCCCGGCTCTCTTTCTTTCTCCCATTTCTGCGCCGACTTCCTCCGCGCGGACTCGTCGTTTTTTCCTATACGGTTCCGCGGCAGGTCCGCCGCTCGCCCCTCGCTCTCTACCTTTCTTCTTGAGGACACCGCGAGATTTATTAGCCGGCCGGTTAATTGGGAAGCGAGGAAAGGATTCCAGGACGAAACCTACCCGCGCGGAATTCCCAGCCGGGCGAACAACCCTCTTCTAACGCCGAGGGAGACCGGCGAGGGGGAGGAGGAGGGAGAACACGTCCGCGAATTTATCGCATCGGGACGGCTGACCTCGAGACCCCGGGACGATTGTTGCCGGGGAGATTTAGGGTCAAGGGTAACAGCCGCGGTGTTCGAAAGCGATCAAAAGTCGGAATTCCGCGGGGATTCTTCGGCCTCGTCCTCGCTCGCCGCGCGTTCCTGGGAAATGGCTCCTTGGGAGCAATCGGCGCGGCCAGGTATGCACCTTTTAGGACGGCCACGACTGGGAATCTTAGACTCTTACGTGTAAAGAATCTGAATTTATTACTGTTACNCGGAATTCCCAGCCGGGCGAACAACCCTCTTCTAACGCCGAGGGAGACCGGCGAGGGGGAGGAGGAGGGAGAACACGTCCGCGAATTTATCGCATCGGGACGGCTGACCTCGAGACCCCGGGACGATTGTTGCCGGGGAGATTTAGGGTCAAGGGTAACAGCCGCGGTGTTCGAAAGCGATCAAAAGTCGGAATTCCGCGGGGATTCTTCGGCCTCGTCCTCGCTCGCCGCGCGTTCCTGGGAAATGGCTCCTTGGGAGCAATCGGCGCGGCCAGGTATGCAGCTTTTAGGACGGCCACGACTGGGAATCTTAGACTCTTACGTGTAAAGAATCTGAATTTATTACTGTTATAGCCTGTTAATTAATTTGATACGTTCGATTTATTATACGGAGGAATTGGCAGCGATTTATAACGCCGCCGCCCACAAANCTCGTCCTCGCTCGCCGCGCGTTCCTGGGAAATGGCTCCTTGGGAGCAATCGGCGCGGCCAGGTATGCAGCTTTTAGGACGGCCACGACTGGGAATCTTAGACTCTTACGTGTAAAGAATCTGAATTTATTACTGTTACAGCCTGTTAATTAATTTGATACGTTCGATTTATTATACGGAGGAATTGGCAGCGATTTATAACGCCGCCGCCCACAAATATTCGAAGGCCTGATTTTGAAAGTTGCCCCCCTTTGCAAAATCATTTTTTCGAACTGCTTTCGATGGGATTGTGTTATATTCAGCGCGGTATTACGAACCAAAACGATGCAGCACAATGAATAATACATAACGGCGAATTTACGTAAGACGCTTTCACGAAATAAATTGGCGTAATCGACGCGTAAATCTGTACGATGCGGTGCGCGGATTCCCTTCGTAGTAGAAAGGTAAAAGGGAAAGGACCGTTCGAGGTTGGCTGGCCGTGAATAACACTAAAAACTTGATCCACTCGACGTCCAATCAATGAAACGTACCGTTTTTTTTGTCCAGGCAACACTTCGAAAGTATTAATTAAAGAGATGTAGAAAAAGCCCAGACGAATTCTTCCAGATGTTCTTATATCAGCCTTATATCAGTTCTTATATCAAAATGTTCATTATAGTTCGCGTTTCACTGTCATTTACTCACATACGATTAAGGAGGTTCATCCGGTTAAGGAATTAACAGATAGATCTCCCAAAAAAAATTTGGTAGTCTATAACAGTATACCAGGATACCTTAAAAAATTTTTAGGTCATTTGGATACCTTAGAGATATTAATATAAATATTTTTTACAATTTTACATGTAGTCATATGGAAAAGAGTTTTTCCTGACTCCTATCACTAATTTAAGGTTTCCTAGACTTCTATCGCTAATTTATTAGGTATTTACAGACAGTTTTGAATGAAACTTATATCATATTAAAGAGAAACATTTAACGAATATTTTAATTGCAAATTTAGGTAGATTGGGTGATTATAAATCGAGAAATATATAAATGCAACAAACGAAATCTGCATCTTTCAGCAGTAGATAATCTCCGTTATTAACATGTACGCTAGTCAAGCGAGCTCCCCTTTTCTATAACTTGCATTTGAATTTATTACTGTTATTATATATCTTGCTATTTTGAATTTATTACTGTTATTATATATCTTGCTATTTTGAAGTTATTACTGTTATTATATATCTTACTATTTTGAATTTATTACTGTTATTATATATATTATTATATATCTTGCTATGTACCAGATGAACCTCCTTAAATTATATATAAATTCACGAAAGAATGGACTCACTTCTCTCAGTTTGGAGGTACCATTAGACAAAAAGAGAGAGATACACAAAATGATCGAAAAAGTCTATTCTCTCGTAAAGTCAAGCACATGCAAACAGTCCTGCCGCAAGGATGTATCTAATCTACAAGACAGCCGGTGGTAACGAAAGTTCGAAAAGTACATGGGTGGAAGATCACGGAGGCCTCAAGGTTGGTAGATCGTGGCGGTGGTTCGCCGGCTGTTTAGTACGCGTCCTCACGTACCGGTCGTTCGATCTTTTCCGCGAAACCAAAGACACGCTGCCTGACATAGAGAAAGGAGACAGCGTTCTATTCGGCGTACGTAAGTACTTGCCAGTACGTGCAGTTACCGCGCCATACGATCAACGTGTACGCGTCTGCAGCCCGAGCGACAGCCACCGTCAGATAGAGGCCTCGTCGAGCTCCCCTACGTGCCCGTTCTGGCTTCCGTCGATCCTTTTTCGCCCGGCGAACCTCCACAGTCTGCTCCGCGAACGCAAATTGCAGTTGCCACCCACGGAATATTCGATTCGCTGGCTACTTGTTCATGCGCGGGAGGGGAACGATAAAATTCGTGATAATCAGGGAAAGCGAATAAATTGTACGTAGTCGTTAGAAAAATTCAATGTGTAAGCTCTTATCGGAAAAGATTTGGCCGAACAATAATTTTTGGTAAATCACTCTCTCTAATAGACTTAATTACACAAACACTTTAATTAACTATAAGTATAATACAGTTTGATACCGAGTAGATTAATTACAAGAAATTAATAAAGAAAGGCTCAGCCCATCGGCCACAATAATTCAAATTACTAATTTGTGGTGAACAGTCCTTCATTTCCACACTTTCGTATTCACAGTAACGCAGTCCCTCGCGATCTGTACTCTACGCTCGATTCTACTAATCTCTCTATTCCTTACGAAAACTACGCCGCAGATCCTGCTTAGAGAATATTCGACGCAATTTCGGGTACCTAATTATGGGAATACCATTAACTAGGTGGCGATACCCGAATACTTTCGCGCTTACAAATGTATATCAAAAATACGAAGATATATAAACGAATGAGATGAGAATTCGTCGATGAGATGCCTGGGATTCTGAAAAGCCGCGCGCGTCTCGCGACTAATTCAACGTAGCGGGAGGAGGAAATTAATTAATTGGTACTCGCGGGGAACGCATCTTGCGGAATAATATCCGACTTAATGAATTTCCTACGCCCACATACTGGACGACCCACACGTCGAACAGGCGGGATCGATCGACGATGATCGGAAAGAGCTTAGCCGGTGCGGCGGACGGACTTTTACTCGGCGTTCGGCCAATAATTTATTACACGCCTGTGTGTCTGTGTGCACGGCGTACGCTGCCGGGCTCTTTAAACGCGTCCGAACGTGAACGCTTGCATCTCGACTCGTCGCTTTGTACGGTGAAAGGGGAAATTTCGCTCGTAAAACGGTTTTCTGCGGGACACCCACACGCATTCCTAGATCCATCGCTCTGCGCGCTTCTTCTCCCCGTTGTTTGATTGTTCGCGCTGCGGTATCGCATGCAGGACGATGACGGGACGGGAATATGAGAATACCCGACGTTTACACCGTTTGCCTGTTTGTAATTGCTTGCCAGTTAACATTAGCTCCGCTGAACTTGTGCTTATAATCGTTTCCTTATTTTATTCAATTCTGTGCTTGAAAAATTGTATGTGAAATAATATCGTCGATGAAAAATCGTAGTCCTCAATTATTCTGACACTCGACTGTTAATTATTGATTCGAAATTAATTACCCGCATCGATTACTATGAGGAACACCCGTGTCAAGAGTTGGCTTATTGACTGGTTCCGCTATCAAAGGAATAAGCAACGAGACCAAAAAAGACAAAGGGTCTGAGTGATGGAGTAGGCGAACGATACGGCAAGGTTTAATCCCGACCTTGAGGAGTCCATTTCGACCGGAGAATACCTCGAATCTGTTCGGCTGTCATTTTCTATTTACCGACGCATCGATCGGATCCGTTCCCGTTGTAAACGTTTCGAAATCCATCGTCCCGCTCGCCCCGCGCGGCCGGTTTTTCGAAACGGCCGATCGGCCGGCGTAGAAAAAATGTCGGAATAATAGAAATTTTATCTGATCGTGATCCACGCGCTGACTCATATCGATTAAAAGACGGCCGGACAATGGGCCCGACGGTTTGCGAGACGCACAAAGGAACGACGGACGCGGCTGACGAACGAATTAGAATACGTGTACGTATATACACGCGCGTGCACGTACGTACACGGACGCTCGCGTCGGATGCGTGCGTGCGGCCGCGAGGTGTGAGGGGAAAAAAGGCGAGCATGAAAGTCGCGGGCGTGGGAACGACAGGCCCCAAGCGAGCCACCAATTAACACCAATTAGCGCTCATCTGCTCTAGGTAGCGCGGCGGCGACCAGCGAACCGACTTCGCATTTAGCACGAGACGAACGGGTTAACGCGGACCGGCCACAACGGTGCTCTTTGTGCCAACCAGGTCGGTCCCCAGGAATTTTTACGCTTCCGCGAAATGCTAGCAACTCGTAAAAAATCGAAAAGAAAACTGGATTAGGCGAACCTTCCATTGTGAATGACAGTCCTTTTCAATCCCTTAAGCGGTCGAACTCGTCAGTGGATGGTCTTCTAACCCGAGTCGAAAATTTAACTATAATTTAAATCTTCTAAACCTAAATGTACCCCAGGTTAGGTTTATTAGATCTAAAAAGTAGAACTAGTAGAGTTATCTCAGAACTTAATGTTTGATATAACTCTAATCAGGAACTATAAGTCCCTAAAAAAATCTCAAATTATATTTTAGGTCTCTTCTAACTCGAGTCGAAAATTTAACTATAATTTGAATCTCCTAAACCTAAATGTANAATTTTATCTGATCGTGATCCACGCGCTGACTCATATCGATTAAAAGACGGCCGGACAATGGGCCCGACGGTTTGCGAGACGCACAAAGGAACGACGGACGCGGCTGACGAACGAATTAGAATACGTGTACGTATATACACGCGCGTGCACGTACGTACACGGACGCTCGCGTCGGATGCGTGCGTGCGGCCGCGAGGTGTGAGGGGAAAAAAGGCGAGCATGAAAGTCGCGGGCGTGGGAACGACAGGCCCCAAGCGAGCCACCAATTAACACCAATTAGCGCTCATCTGCTCTAGGTAGCGCGGCGGCGACCAGCGAACCGACTTCGCATTTAGCACGAGACGAACGGGTTAACGCGGACCGGCCACAACGGTGCTCTTTGTGCCAACCAGGTCGGTCCCCAGGAATTTTTACGCTTCCGCGAAATGCTAGCAACTCGTAAAAAATCGAAAAGAAAACTGGATTAGGCGAACCTTCCATTGTGAATGACAGTCCTTTTCAATCCCTTAAGCGGTCGAACTCGTCAGTGGATGGTCTTCTAACCCGAGTCGAAAATTTAACTATAATTTAAATCTTCTAAACCTAAATGTACCCCAGGTTAGGTTTATTAGATCTAAAAAGTAGAACTAGTAGAGTTATCTCAGAACTTAATGTTTGATATAACTCTAATCAGGAACTATAAGTCCCTAAAAAAATCTCAAATTATATTTTAGGTCTCTTCTAACTCGAGTCGAAAATTTAACTATAATTTGAATCTCCTAAACCTAAATGTACCACAGTTTAGGTCTATTAGATCTAAAAAGTAGAACTAGTAGAGTTATCTCAGAACTTAGTGTTTGATATAACTCTAATCAGAACCTGTAAGTCCCTAAAAAAATCTCAAATTATATTTTAGGCCTTAAGGACCTTCGGTTCGTTCACGAAAGTAGTTAGAATTTAGTTATCCAAGTAAGAGATTAGAACCTGAAGGCCTAGTTAAGGGTTTATAAGATTTTGTTAGGATCTTCTGAAATATTTATTGTGTTATATAAAATTATTTTACAAACTATGCGCATTTGAATCTGATATGCATCTGAAATGAATTATTCTTATACTTCCTATTATAAATTTTAAAAAAGCCTTTAAAACAATCTAATTTATATAATAGAATTTTTTTATACAGCAACAAAGCGAAAATTTGTGTTATTCGTTTACATAAATTTATCGACTAATTAGTCGAGTTAATAGATCGAGTAATTCGAAAAAATAAACTAAAGAAAAAAATAAAGAAATAGAATATGAACCAAAAAACGTAGGTATCATGGGATCCTCTCAGTGCACATGTCCTCAAATGTTCCCAGCCAATGGACTTTTGAGGACAATATTAGGTTTCATAAAAACTCATATAAACCTACAGGATCTTTTCCTAAACTCTTGAAGTAAGACTTGAGGGACTAAATTATATTTTATAAACTCTATTTTAGATCTATATCCTTTATAAGCGGACATAACGACTAGATATAGGTTCAAATTAGAGTTAAATTTACTCTTATATTCCTATGCTCAAGATATGATTTCGACCTCCATATCCTTCTGTAGAATAAATTAGTTCAAAACCATAATTATTTTTTCGACTCGGGAATTAAACCTTGAGAAAGAATTGCAATAAAAAATTGTACATGGCATTTAATTAAAATGCAGTGGCAAAAAATCGGCTTGAAATGAAATGAATTGGAAAGCAACCTTTCACCTAATCATAACTGTATCGAGACACATTAGGAGGCGGAATTTCGCTTCAAAGGCCTGGAAAGACGTGGGTGCTTGAAAATCGACGGGAATTACTGAGCAGGTATCCCGGATCGTTCCGTTCCAAAACGGTCGCCGCGCGGCAAAAACACGAATCGCCAACGGTAGAAGTGTCGCGCCGCTTTAGGAAACGATTTGTCCGCGGGAATAGTCGCGTTACCTAAGCATTTCGGCTGCCAGCGGGGGAGAATGTTTTCGCTAATTCGACGATCGGCAGTTCAGTCACGACCGGGCAGTTAGCCGAGCGTGTTGAACGGGTTCCGGGCAGAAAAGGAATCGATCAAAGGGGAAACAACGTGGTTCCCACGTGTACCGTAACGCGTACACGCTTCTTTACGGCAGTGGAACCCCGCGACGCTCTGGGCCCGTTCGATAATCGACGGGAACGAGGGAAAAAAATAAAGGACACGCGCGTGATTGAAAAGCGTCGTACAAGGGTGGAGAAAGTCTCTAACGATGAATACAAACAGCTTATTAAGTCCCCGAAATTCGCTTCCTATCGATATTCATAAAATGCATCAAGATAAACGATCTCCGTTTGCTGGGCATTATCCACTTTCCTAATTATCTAAAAGATTCGATTAACCGGGGCGCGCGTAATGATTATCTCAGGTAAACGAGGTATCTATTATTCGGGATCATTTATTATTCGTCGCGAGACAGCGCATTTTTCACTTTCCGCCACGCGGCGGGTTTAACGCGGTGAGCGGAGCCACCCCCGTGGCCTGACTGATCACGCGAAACACCTGCGGTTCTAATTAAAAAAACCCGGGTAAAGCTTCTCTCCTTGACTCATTCCTTTCTCCCGCGGTCTGCACCGGCACGGCGGCGAGAGGATTCACCGGGTTCATTAAACCGGCGCGCAACGCAGGACCCCGAGCGCACGCGAGATCGCCGATGCCCGGTGATCGTTTCTTTCTCCGGCGGGACCGGTTCCATCGGGAACACACCGAGTTCCAGCTTTCTATCGTACTCGCCCGGGCTCCCGGACACCCCTTTGGGACCGTTTCTGTTTCTACCGTTCGCCTCCGGACGAACAGATAGCCGCTGTCTTCCGCGACAGCGCGATTGGAATTTATTTATTGCATTAGCCGACCGTCACTCACCGGGGCTTGATTGGTGGTACCAATCAGGTCCGTTCGTCGTGCCGGACGGAGTCCGTGGCGAACGTAAACACGCGAACCTCCGGCCTGACTCCGGTGTAATTATTCTGATTTGTGGCGGGACGGTGTGTTGCCGCGGTGAAAAATGCGCCCGCCGGCCCTGATTACACGCGGATCGGTAATTATCGAAGACGGTGGCCACCTTTTGATGGGACATTTGTTTTAC
>SMSR01015813.1:43833-133177 GCA_019453355.1 Ceratina japonica
TCTTTTTACGTAGGATTATCGATGAGGCTAGAGGTATTTCGGTGGAAGGATGATTGAACGACGCGTTTAATCTCGCGGTGATGCCGTGCATCGATTACGGGTTTGACGCCAATCAAAAAATATTGATGGAATGTGCGCGTAGCGATTCGACGAATCAAATATCTAATAATAGAAAACTTTTATGGGCGAGTCGGATGCAAATTTTTCATATTCCATTGACAGGCTAATGAGACGCGACACTGGCTGATTATATTGCCATATCTCACCTTGATTGATTCGATTTTATCTCAACTATTGTGTAATAAAAAATATCTATAGATATGTGAGAGGAGGGGGAGAATCTCAACTATTGTGTAATAAAAAATGTCTACAGATGTGTGAAAGGAGGGGGAAACTTTCATTAATGTAATCATGTTTGCTCTTCTACTCTTTATATTTTATTTAATTCCCTGGGAATTCGATTTTATCTCAGCTATTGTGAATAAAAAATATCTACAGACATGTGAAAGGAGGGGAAACTTTCATTAATGTAATCATGTTTGCTCTTCTACTCTTTATATTTTATTTAATTCCCCCGGGTTCACCTCATTAGCTTTTTCGACTTTTTGCTGGTATCATAACTAGCATAATTAGAATCGTTGTGAATCAAATACGGAAAGATGACGTCACGCGTGTCTAGGGCTGTTTCCAAAGAGGAAGAGTGGTAGTTGGATGAAGCCAGCAATTAACCCTTGGCCAGCTTGNCAGATGTGTGAGAGGAGGGGGAGAATCTCAACTATTGTGTAATAAAAAATATCTACAGATGTGTGAAAGGAGGGGGAAACTTTCATTAATGCAATCATGTTTGCTCTTCTATTCTTTATATTTTATTTAATTCCCAGGGAATTCGATTCTATCTCAGCTATTGTGAATAAAAAATATCTACAGATGTGTGAAAGGAGGGGGAAACTTTCATTAATGTAATCATGTTTGCTCTTCTACTCTTTATATTTTATTTAATTCCCCCGGGTTCACCTCATTAGCTTTTTCGACTTTTTGCTGGTATCATAACTAGCATAATTAGAATCGTTGTGAATCAAATACGGAAAGATGACGTCACGCGTGTCTAGGGCTGTTTCCAAAGAGGAAGAGTGGTAGTTGGATGAAGCCAGCAATTAACCCTTGGCCAGCTTGTATAATTCTTCGAGCTGCCGGGCCCTAAGTGGGACCTTCCGAGATGAACTTTTACAAATTTATACACGACTTCCTGATATGCTCACAACATATCCGTTTATCACATCTTCTTGTCAAAATCCAATAAATCCTAATCAATCAAACAGGAATACTTCCACACTTATACAACTTATATATAGAACCATTTATTATTATTATTATTATTTTCCTATAAATAATTATTCTATTTATTTTCTCGCTCAGACGGCAGACTGTTTTCCCGAACCCGTAGATCGCAATAAGAGCATAGGATAGGAAATAAAAAATGATTGCAGGAAGCAGAAGATTCTCAGCTTCATTAACGAATTTTTCTCGGGTTCGCAGAGGCAATTCACGCTGATCCTGCAAGCGAGAGACGAGGCGAGCGGGGGCGTGATCGAGGAAGCGAGTTACAGCGGTATTGTCCTGCCAGGACCTACGTGGCACACTCTCAATCATCAAGGGAAGAACGCTCAGCTAGCTTACCGCGTTCGGGTCCAGTGCGCGGACCATTATTACAACGCGACCTGCACGAAGTTTTGCCGGCCGAGGAACGACATATTCGGCCATTACACCTGCGACGAGAACGGCGACAAGGTCTGCATACAAGGTTGGAAGGGATCCGACTGCGAGATAGGTGAGTCAATCTTTACACAAATTACATTAAAAGAAATCCCCCTAAAACAATTAACCTTTTCATGAAACGGTAAAGAGATTGGCAAGTTTGAGGTGTGTGGTTTTATATATTGTTGGAAATTGAGAAGCATAAAGTAATGAAATCGTAGCAACAGTATAGTCAAGTTTTTAGCGGTGGAAGGGAAGCATTGTACACGATTCCCCTGAATGAATCTTCTTAATCGAGAAATGAAGTAAGTTTATGCTCGATGAAATTTGGAAAAATTTGAAATCCGTGTAAACTTGCAGCACAATAGAGCAGAAGTACCTAAATAGAGAATCCTATCTCTGGTGCAAAATGTACTTTTATTTTTGACATGTCTTGATGAATAATTACTAAGGTACTTTATTGTGTGTATAAACGTTCTTCGTTCATTTAATCATATATTTATTTATTTTTTTACATTTTTACTTCCCTATTTCTTTATCTACTCATTTATTTATTTATCGTTTACTAAAATAACATGGCCTAGTAATATTTTAAGACATAAGTAAGTATTTATTGTTTATTCCCTCATTAGTTTAATTAATATTTTATTTTAAAACGTACTTTAAAATTGTTTTCATTTTATGACGTCACAATTATATCAAAGTCTAGAAATTTTATAACGTCACAATTATATCAACGTTTAGAAGAATCAATAGCAAATCAAACATTGAAAACAAAGAAACAGATTTATTATTAGTCTGTTTTAAAATTAGTCCTATATCAACGTAGCTGCGTAGCAACGTACTCTTATTAATTAATTAAAAGAAATACTATAAAATTTTATTAAACTGTACAAGATCTTAGGAGTCGCATAAATTTTACTGTCCGATCTAATACGGAATTACAAGATAATTTCTATATCATCATTCTTGGTGTAATTCCTCGTTACTCGCGTTTATTGAATCATCAGCAAGGCGGCGTTGATTTTACAACCGGAAGCGTTAAAGGCAGAGCGGGTTTTAATCGTGCGGAACGACGTGGAATCGGTGTACAAGACTAAAACGTACAGCTGTGTGCATGCAGTGTAGCAAAAATGAGAGATCGGTGGCAAAAAGCCGTGACGTGAACCGGAGCAACACGCTTTTGTCGCCGCTAAGATCTCTCGTTACTTATGCAACGGAGCGTCGCGCAAGGCCTTCGCCGTGGATATTGGCGGCTGAACGATTCCGCAGGCACACAGTTTTTTGCCCGGCCGACCGCGGCGGCCGATGGAATAATTAATCGATCCCCGAAGCGTGAAATCTCGCGTCGCGTACAGTCGCGCGACTCTCAGCGATCCGGCTCTCCGTTCGCTTTTCTCACGGGCCGCTGCCTCCGAGGCTAACGAGCCAAGCCGTGAACCGATCAATTCGGATTTTCAACGCCGATACCCTTCTTCCTCCGATTCTTTCCCGGCCGGCAAAAACCGTATTCAATTAGCGAAGGGGGCCGGGAAAAGCAAGAAAGATTGTCGACCTTAGATCTCAATTCGCGATACTATTTTTTCACAAGTACAGGAGTCGCCGGTTGAAAATCGCTGCTGGAAACGAGTTCATGCTAAATGGATATAGTAAAATCGCTAAGAATAAGTTTCCTTTTCCCCGGTGTCAAGGGGTTAAGAGCAGAACCGGCGACGCCAATCGCGATACACTGACGCGACTCCGAACGCTGCCAACTTTTCCCAGCTACCACGGGTACCCGCTACTACCACGTTTGATTAATTAGACACGTAGCCTCCGCCACTTTGCAATAAATACACTCTACCGGAGAAACTGACNTGGTGTCAAGGGGTTAAGAGCAAAACCGGCGACGCCAATCGCGATACAGTGACGCGACTCCGAACGCTGCCAACTTTTCCCAGCTACCACGAGTACCCGCTACTACCACGTTTGATTAATTAGACACGTAGCCTCCGCCACTTTGCAATAAATACACTCTACCGGAGAAACTGACCACTGCGTCGTACAGTAATATACGAAGTCCAAAAACAATTACGCCTCTCTCTCTCTCTCTCTCTCTCGCCGGTTATAAATGCCAGGGGAATATTTTAGAACGCGAGAAACCGATCGTACCTTTCCCCAAGGCTTGTCAAACACCGAAGCGAAAGCGGAAATCTGCCGGATGTCAGCTTTATACATATTAAACGCCCATCTAACTAAAATACCAATTAATCTCAACGTATTTAACTGCAAATCAAAACAGACTCTCCTCATTTTTCATTTTTTCAATAGGGTAAGTGTGTCAATTACTGCGGATTCTCCAAATAATGCGGATTTTTATTAAAATCATTAATTATGAATTTTTTAAACGTATTAGACAAAATAAAAGAAATTCATTAATTATTTTGTTATTTGATAATAATAATTTAAACAAAATAAATAGCAATAATGAAATTTGTAATTACTTTAAAACACTTCAAAGTCGAGTAGTTCACGAAAATGTGAATTTTGCAATAATTTCAATTGACGTCTGTCAAACACCTCTTTTAAAATTCCATTTGTTTTCAATACTATTAATACATAATACGTTTTAATGTTACAAACAATCAAAATATGCATTATTTAGTTAGAAAAATACGAATGTATGTTAATTTAATGTGTATCTTTAATATATCAACGACCGCAGTATTCCACACATTATATTCCACGAACTCCTGTTACTGCAAACGCGCAAACTGTAAAACAAAAGCTTGTAGAGAAGGTTTAGTCGGCTCGAAGGCATATTTGGTTGTTGTTGAGAGTGGATTAAAGTGTTCAAGAAGTGCAATAAAAATGAAAAAAAAAATTTAAACATCACTTATGTATTTTGTATAATATTTTATTAAAAAATATTTAATAATAAGCGATGAAATTATTTCGGCATTCTCAGTATTTGGCTCGCAGTAATTAGACTCCCCGCAGTATTTGATTCGCAATAATTGTCTCATACTCATAATAATACCTGCATTTCATCACCTTATAAAACCGACTTATTTAATTTAATGTTTACGTTTTCTTGCGATATCATTGTTTTTTTAAACATCTATAACATAATAAAACTTATTAAAAAAATAATTTAATTTGAATCTTGTATTCAAATAGCTGATTTTCGCGTTCAAAGTTACCTCCCAGTAAACAAGAAATATTAGATCAACCTTGTAAAATATTGATTTGATGTAAATTATATAAACGTTGCAACATAACGTTTTATAAATATTTTAAAAATATTACTTAATAATATTACTTCATAATGAAGTTGCACGCAACATTAAAAACTACATACTTTATAATATTATCATGTTACTGAAAAACGTTATAGTAACCTTGTGGCAATGATTTCAAGCTTGCATAAAAATTCACAGTAATTGGCACATTTACCCTAGTAAAACCGTTTAAAAAATTATTTTATGGATAGCATGAAATTTCACAATGTAAAGTATATAAAGCTTGGATATTAGTTGCTGTGGTTGCGGTGTGGAAAGGTCGTTCCACGTGGCGAGCTTTTGTCAAAGAAGCGCGCGAGCTCTGGGCGGAGTGCGGTGGGCGAAGACGCGGCACAGTGAAACAGACAACAAATTATCTCGAAGCGTGCCTCAATAGGCGGAGGTTAGACGCATGTCGTACGATCGCTTAAAGGTAGCACGCCAGATCCCCTCGCACAATGCTGGTCTGACTAATACAGCCCGGGGCTCCTTTCTTCGTTGCTTAATCGTTGCTTCCGCCTCCCCGTGCGCGACTCATCCGACTCGTGATACGATGTTTATCGCGCCACCCTCCTCCTCGCCGAGAGGATCATCGTTTTCGAATGATTCCGATCACGCGAACGGTCGAACATTCGTAGCGATAGTTGCGTTTGGCCATTTTGTAGCGAGTATAGAAAACGCGTTTTTCATTCGCTTTCAGCAACGCTATTTTTCAAAGCATTCATCATATCGGACAGCAGCCATAAGAGTTATCTAATTATATCGTACTAACATCTAATTAAGTCATGATATTATAGAGCTAACGTTATTTGTCAAACGAAATACATAATTAGATTCACGTCGTAGTAACTGTAAGTACCATAATTTGATCCATGTAGAATTAATTAATTACATGTATTAGTCAACGTAATTTAATTTCATTTATTATTAATGTCGTTGTTCGCGATTTTCTCGCGAGTCGAATTTATTTCAATTAAGGATTCGAGTTTGCAAAATAAGAGTGTGAGAAATGGGACGGTGATTCCGATAATAAATAATCGCTAACATCTTTTCAGTCGCGATTGTCCTTCGGAAAGGAATGCATCCAATTAATCTCTGTTGTATAACTTTACTATATTTATCTAAAGTGTCGTACGCAGAATTTTTTCTGTCTCATTTCGTATGCAAGTATCGCTCTAGAGCAGTAATTACTACCCGGTGCGACTTAGTCAACTGCAAAAACAGGTATGCAGGCTTTTTCGAAACGAAACTTAAATCCCGATTGAAAACGGCGTAGAGAAAGTAGGACGGCGTTGAATTTTTCTGACGCATTGTGACCGCCAGCAGCTACGGCGACGGTATCGTGTGAATCGAGACCGATCCTGACTGGAGGGTACGCGATAGAAATTGACAAAAGTGCGCCAGTTGAATTGAAACCGGCCGTTCAAAGTTGTTCCCTGGACGGCGGAGCTTAAAAAGTAAACGACGGCCGCGGCGAGGACGCAGCCGGTTTCCCTTGACACTGTGAACTTTAAGAATATTTTCTCATGTTTACTTAACGCCACCAGCTTAATCCTTTCGTCGGCGATGAAATTATCGGTGATCGACTTCATTAACCTCGAAAGCCCGAGGGAAACGTTCTAAGTGACTGATTAAATTACCCGAGTTTCCCAGACCTGAAACTAGTTTAGCAAATATTTAATACGCCTTTACTTATTACTCTTACGTAGCTGCTGCCATCGCTCCATCATCGAGATTAAAAACAGACGAAATTACTTTCTAATATCTAGTCAGTGATTCCGATGTAAGAAAATGGTGAATAAAGAATCAGGTCGCGTCTCCCTACTAGACCAAATTGTTCCGTCGGTTCTAACGAACGGGGAATCATATTATACGCGTTCTACTTTCGTGGAACGCGAGGAAGCAGGAACCTACATACATATATAAAGGACACGAACGATCCCAATTAGGCAGTATCGGTGGAAATCGTGTATTCGTGAGACGAGACACGGGGGCCTTTAGCCGTGTACGTTCGTTCGGTTACGGGACAGGGATGGGAGAGAGAACGACGGAGGAAACTGGCTCCGGGATTTTTGTCACGGCTGTGAAAGGTCAATACGAGAATTTCACTCGTGCATCGTCTTCACACGAGCTCTCTATGCACCGACCGCATCATGCAACACGCCGCTCCGCCGCTCGCTCGAGAGTTTCAGCTCGTATATATGTATGTATGTATGTATATTTCTGGACGAGCGAATGGTTCGTTCGTTTGCATCTGACCCCTTTTCACCGCGATCGTAACATCATCCGCACTACCGTTTCTTTGCCGAGTATCGGCGCTGTTCGAAAGAAGTTGACTACGTCTAAACCGACGTCGAATTAGCGTAGAATTGCCAGTCACTGGCTTCTTCATTTCATTTTTACGCGCACCTTCTAATCAAGATTTATACCCTGTTACTAGTGTACTTAATGAAGTACGCGCAACTTCGAAATTCTTAACATTTAGCGATTCCTATGGGAAAGCGAATTTGACGATCGTTTTTACCGTGATCCATTAGCTTCGAGTAGAACTGGGGAGAAATTCGAAAGGCTAACTGGACGCGACGTCGGCTTTTTTATTATTTTCTACGGTGATAAATTGTATAATATTATAGTTAATGGCGGGAGATAAGTCAGGCATTACTCTATGGAGAGATTATCGGCGCTGGCCCCGGAGTGGCAGAGGTAAAACGTTTAGAGGTTTCGAGCGGCGCGCGTGAAAGTCGTGAACCCTCACCTGTAATCCGATTCTTCGCGCATCTGTTCGCCGGAATCGGCGGAATAAGAAAATAAAGAAGCTGCCGCGCGGCTCGCCGCCGTACATACATATATATATATATATATATAAAACGAAGATGAATTGCGCGGGTTAATTCGCCTACTATCTGCGGATTAACAAAAAACGGTGTAACTGTAGACGTTCCCGGTTAGATTTATAGATCCTGAACAACGGGAGAACGGTACCGTACACGAACTGTTGTTAATGTCGACGATTCTACAAGCGAAACATTGTACATAGCTCTTGCGTACATATCTCGCCGCCGCCGAGACAGCCGCGCGGTGAAAGCTCTGTTAATTGCTTTTCGCACGAGTTTGCCAAATTCATCAACCGTTTCACGGTTCTCTCTTAATTGATTTTTTATGCCTCTTATTACCTCCGTTTCGTAACGTCGCCGCGACAAATTACGGGACGCTATACATAGAACGGCTGTAAAAAGAAAAAGTGTTTATATACCTTTTAAGCGTTTACGACTACTTATCAAAAAGCAGCTCGTAGAAAAACACGTGTATACTTAATTTAATAGTATTTTATGGCCGCTGCTAATAACATTCTTTTTCTACGCGTAGCGCAGGATGTAATTTTCGTCCTCTACTGACAGATGTTACCGCTCGTCCGCCCAAAAACTACCGACTGCCGCCGTTCCCGAAAGAGTTACGCTACATTATTGAGAGTTTATTTCATTGCGACTATCACGTTTCTCGGAAACGCGGGAATCATCTCCATTAAAGTCACCTTATCCGTAAGGATTTCGCTCATAAAACCCGTCCGCGGGAACGGATCGCAAAACGTAGCGACGAGTCGTAACGCGGCCCGAGCGATCCGGTCGATTTGCTCGATTTCACGCGTAGACGAGCGCAATTAGCGCACGGACGGTGCCCGATCGATCCCCTGACCGCTCGGTAATTGACTTCCCTAAATGAGCCAACGAATACGTCACGAGAACGCCATTCTCCTTTCCCGTACGCGCGCACCTGTTGCGTCCGTTGATGAAGAAGTAAATGATAGCTGCGAGTCCATCTAGGCCCTAGGCTATCGTCGATCGACTTCACTCATTTCCCGATTACCTTATATAATCATTATTAAACTCATTTCTTAATCATGCTTTCGTCGATATTAATAGAACTCGATATTGAAATTAATTAATATCTGTAATAATAATGTAAGAACCCGAGTCGAAAAAATAATTACGGTTTTAAACCTATTTATCCTACAGAAGGATATGGCGATCGAAATCATATCTTGAGCATAGGAATATAAGAGTAAATTTAATTCTAATTTGAACCTATATCTAGTTGTTATGTCTGCTTATAAAGGATATAGATCTAAAATAGAGTTTATCAAATATAATTTAGTCCCTCAAGTCTTACTTCAAGAGTTTAGGAAAAGATCCTGTAGGTTCATACTAGTATTTATGAAACCTAACATTGTCCTGAAAAGTCCATTGGCTGGCAACACTAGAGGACATGTGCACTAAGTGGGCCTCACGATACCTACGTTTTTTTGGCTCATATTGTAGATCAAAAATCTCTTTTACGTTCACCCAATTCATGGCGAAATTATTATTATTTTTCTTTAACAATTTTTGTAAACGAATAACACAAATTTTCGCTTTGTTGCTGTATAAAAAAATTCTATTGTATAAATTAGATTGTTTTAAAGCCTTTTTTTAAATTTATAATAGGAAGTATAAGAATAATTCATTTCAGATGCATATCAGATTCAAATGCGCATAGTTTGTAAAATAATTTTATATAACACAATAAATATTTCAGAAGATCCTAACAAAATCTTATAAACCCTTAAATAGGCCTTCAGGTTCTAATCTCTTACCCGGATAACTAAATTCTAACTACTTTCGTGAACGAACCGAAGATTTTTAAGGCCTAAAATATAATTTGAGATTTTTGTAGGGACTTATAGTTTCTGATTAGAGTTATATCAAATATTAAGGAGGTTCATCTGGTACGTAGCAAGTCAAATGCAAGTTACAGAAAAGGGAAGCTTGATTTGACTAGCATACATGTTAATAACGGACATTATCTACTCTAAAGATACGCATTTCGTTTGTTGTGTTTATATATTTCTCGATTCATAGTCACCCAATCGACCTAAATTTGCAATTAAAATATTCGTTAAATGTTTCTCTTTAATATGACATAAATTTCATTCAAAACTGTCTGTCAATACCTAATAAATTAGCGATAGAAGTCTGGGAAATCACTCTTTTCCATATGACTACATGTAAAATTGTAAAAAATATTTATATTAATATCTCATCATTAAGGTATCCAAATGACTTAAAAATTATTTTGAGGTATCCTGGTATACTGTTATAGACTATCAAATTTTTTTTTGGAGATCTATCTGTTAATTCCTTAACCGGATGAATCTCCTTAAGTTCTGAGATAACTCTACTAGTTCTACTTTTTAGATCTAATAGACCTAAACTGGGGTAGATTTAGGTTTAGAAGATTCAAATTATAGTTAAATTTTCGACTCGGGAAATGCGCCACCTTCGTGTATTCCTGAGACATATTGAATGTCGTTGCGCGGCGCTTCTCACCTGGTTCCAGCGTGTACCCTCCTGTCAACCGGTGTCCGTTTAAATCTGGGACACCTTACGCTTCCACGCGAGTAACAGGCGACTATTTTTCAACCTTAACCACAGGGTACGGCAATCACGCGCGGTTGTACGGCTGCATATTTTAACCCGGCCCGACCGGACCGGCCGAACGTGCACGAACGACTCCGGGACGCACACAGGCACCGCGGAATCTTTGATGATTAATGATCGAGCTTTCTCGTTCTCGCGCGCGGACAACGAACGTTTATGGATATTTATGCGACTGCAGCGTGACGTTCGTGCCCGTACGTAACGATCGATCCTCCCCCTTGGCTCTCATCCATCCGACGACGAGGACGACGACGACGACGGTGTATATACGGCGCCGATCGATCCCCGGCCTATCCGGTTTCCAATTGTTGCGCCGATGGGAACGCGATTTTCACTACGAGCCGCTCACGGTAGGCCGGCCGAGGACAAGAGATCAATTATTATATAAACGTGTAATAGGATATTGAATCGACGGGATTACAGAATCAAAGGATATCATTTAATTCATGTATTTTCTCAGCCTTTTCGCGCGGGGATAAAAGTCCCATTGATAAAACTGTGATTTCGCACATGTTATCAAGTTACTAGACTCATCCTCGTACACGTATGCGTACGTATAGCGGAGAATTGCTTGATCATGCGATTCCCCCGGCCCGTGGAGCCGCGCGTTGTGTAACGGTAAAGAGTCGGTGCGTCGGCTAAAAGTCGCGGGTACTGCATACGTACGCGTACGTGTACGTACGTAACGCGTGTCGCGGTGCGGCGTGAGTTTTCGTTTCACGGTCAGAAGGATAATCCTTCTCTCTGTCACTTCTCATCCGTCTTTCTGTCCCCCCGGCTAATTGAGTTGCTCCGGCCCCGGCCACGGATCTCTGTCACGTTTCATTTTCTCCCGTCTCCGTTTCACCGTCACCCGACCATACGAAGAAAGTGTCGTACGTCCAGCCAGGGATACCCGACGGTATATACCTACCCTTCCTCCCGTCGTGGCCCGAAATTGGATTTCGTCATCTCCTGCCACGCACCTGTACCAAGAACCCGAACCTGTTGCCAAAGATTCGGGACTCGGCCTAGACTCGCATTCCAGGACTCGTCGAGATCCTCGATACTATTTCTATCGTTTTCATTTATTCATAATAAAATACGGGCAATAATACACAAAGTACATAATGCGAGAAAGAAGGCTAGTTGACAATCACCATGTAATATATTACATGTATCGCTCAGAAAAAACAAAACAGAATAATATCTTTTACATCCAAATAAAAGTTCACGCAATAAATAGACACAAAGCAAAAATGTATAATTATAACAATGAACATAAAAGACAAAAGATTGAAATAAAATAAGATAAAAAAACAATGAAAATAAATGTAAAAATAAAAATATAGATAATGTATAAATCAAGGTTCAGAGAGTGGCTAATCCCTGAGCCAGTGTAGAAGTTTCCTTTTAAATTGATGGGGTGACAAATTGACAGGAGCAAGATCATTCATTAGTGAGCAAATTCTGGTGATAGGATCAGAGAATCTCAGATTTGTACGAAAGAAATCAATTTTGAACATATTTTACATCAAAAATTTTTTATAAAAAAATTTGGTGATCATCGAATCCTGAATTTTATTTCTAACAATTTGGCGTAACTACCTGTTACGAGGACGACAGTCTTTCTTTTCGTTCCGTTTACGATTCCGGGATAGCAATGATAGTGATGGTTTCCGGCGAGGAGATATATGAAACGTCTGTGGATCGTATAATCCGGCGGTGAACGCGGCTGCGGAAAATAATCCGACACTTATGCTTTCGCGAGCCGTGGGCGGATTAATCGTTTGTGTTTTAACTTCCATTCACGGAATGCCTTTTGTGACGGCGTTACTGCGCGCCGGTCATTGTTAGGTCGGCCCCGCGAGATTATTCCTTTGGAAAGTCGCTTGAATTATGACCGGCGATGGCTCTTCTTCGTTCTACGTTATTGGGACTACGGATAGAAAGAGCGGACGAGACAAGTGGAATATCTCTCGCGGCTGGCAATGGGGAAACCGGCGACTTTTGCAGCTGGACGAGGAATGCGGTTCCTTTTCAGAAAAATCGTTAGTCACACGAGTGGTTATAATCTGTCATGTCCCAATATTTGTAAACAAGCGAAAGATCAAGAAGAACCCCTGGTGGAAATATGCATGACATAATTGGGCAGAAAATGTTGAGAAATGGCCATATATTACAAATTATGTGAAAATTCTCAAATTTTGTAATAATATTATAATTTTTGATCAATGTTCCAAAAGATGGTCAGAAAAGAAGAGATTAAGACAAGAATTAACGAAATCTAATATAATATGTTGAATTCTGACATAATTTAACATGTTAAAATTTCACAAAATTTGATGATATATATTCGTGAAGAAATGATGTCAGAATTCAACATATTATATTAGATTTCGACAATTCTTGTCATAATCTGTTCTTTTCTGACCGTCTTTTGGAACGTTTATCAAAAATTATGATGTTATTACAAAATTTGAGAATTTTTTACATAATTTATAAGTCTCGAAATCAGAGACTTAATAAATTCAAGAGCAAGGGAGAGATAAATTACTCGACAAGTGTAGTTGCAGCTAGTAATAACTGAAATATAACACGTAAAATAACAAAATAATACTTATAAAACTAAAATTAAAACTAAAACTAAGACTAAAACTTCGTTAATCTTAATATCGCACCTGAATCAACACAATTGTCGATATCTTATTTTATACAATTATAGCCTTCGAAACAGTAACTATGCCGTATGGCGGCTGACCAGCGAATAACCAACGGATGACCAGCGGATAACCCATGTTCCGCGTAATGTGTTTACAATGGGCACCTCAGTCACCTTCAGTCACATAGACATCCAGGTGACTAAGTTTGATAGGCGTCAAACTTACAAATTTATAATGTATAGCCATTTTTCAACATTTTCTGCCCATTTATGACATGCATATTTCCACCAGGGACTGTATTTAATATTCGATTAAACATAGAATTATCGAGATCTCTTCAATCTTAATTATAATTGACAATTATTATTGTTTCAGCGGTTTGCAAGGAGGGTTGTCACCCCGTCCACGGTCACTGCAACGTGAGCGGCGAGTGCAAGTGCCGGCACGGTTGGCGCGGTGAGCTCTGCGACCAGTGCACGCCTTACCCCGGCTGCAAGCACGGCTACTGCAACGGTTCCAGCTGGCAGTGCATCTGCGACACGAACTGGGGTGGTATCCTCTGCGACCAGGATCTAAATTACTGCGGCACGCACGAGCCCTGCCAGAACGGGGGCACTTGCGAGAACACGGCGCCGGATCAGTACAAATGCACGTGCCCGGAGGGATTCTCCGGGCCGACCTGCGAGAAGGTCGACAACCCCTGCGCCTCGAATCCGTGCGCGAACGGGGCTACCTGCAGGGAGCTCGGCGAGAGTGCGCACTGCGAGTGCGCCGCCGGATTCGCCGGGCCTTATTGCGCTACAGACATCGACGAATGCGCCTCCCAGCCGTGCCAGAACGGCGGCACCTGCGTCGACGGGAAGAACAGCTTCGTCTGCAATTGTCCGGCCGCCTGGCAGGGCCACCTCTGCCAGTTCGACGTCGACGAGTGCGCGCTCAAAGAGTCCCCGTGCAAGAACTCGTTCTCCTGCGTGAACCTCGCCGGCGATTACAGGTAAACTGACTTAAAGAATCTTCTTCCACAAGTTTACATCCTTGAAAACATTTATTCTAAGGAAACAAGATTTATACACAAGCAAATTTTCATCAAATTAATAAAAATTAATAGAAATAAATGAATCTCTTTTTATTAGATGTCGATGCAGAAGCGGTTTCACCGGGAAGAACTGCACGAAGAACATCAACGACTGCGTCGGTCAATGCCAGCACGGTGCGCTGTGCATCGACCTGGTGGACGACTACCACTGCAGCTGTACCGCTGGTTACTCCGGCAAGGACTGCGACGTGGACATCGACGAGTGCGCCTCGAAACCCTGCCAGAACGGCGGCGACTGCCGGGACCTGGTGAACGCGTACGAGTGCGTCTGTCCCGTCGGTTTCACCGGGTACCAGTGCGAGATCGACAGGGACCACTGCAGCCCGAACCCGTGCCGGAACTCCGCGCCCTGTTTCAACACACAGACCGATTATTACTGTCACTGCCCGGAACAATGGCAGGGGAAGAACTGTTCCGAGCCCGCGTCGCATAATCCACAATTGAACGGCGCGGATGATAAAGCTGGTTGTGGCAGCGAAGGAACACCGTGCGGCGGCAGAGGCAAATGCAGCGGGGGTAGATGCATCTGCGATCCCGGTTATACTGGGATGCACTGTCACGAGAACATCAACGACTGCAGAGGCAACCCTTGTCTAAACGGTGGCACGTGCGTGGATCTCGTCAACTCGTTCCAATGCGTCTGCAGAGAGGGATGGACCGGAGACCTTTGCGATCAAGGTAAGCGACCATTTTATTTATTTATTTATTTATTTATTTATTTCACGGGTCAATTGGCCCTTTACAAATGCAGTGAGAATAAAAAAGCAGATAAAAGAAAGAAGAAAATAAAAAAATATTTTATACTAATTTCGCAAGGAATTATAATTATATAAGAATTGAAGAATAATTAGATCAATTATATGAATTGTTCTCTAGATATAGACGAGAGCACGACGCAGCGACCATTTTATTTATTTATTTATTTATTTACTTATTTCACGGGTCAATTGGCCCTTTACAAGTGCAGTGAGAATAAAAGAGCAGATAAAAGAAAGAAGAAAAGAAAAAAAAATTTTAGGCTAATTTCGCAAGGAATTATAATTATATAAGAATTGAAGAATAATTAGATCAATTATATGAATTGTTTTCTAGATGTAGATGAGTGCACGACGTCGCCGTGTCGGAACAACGGAACCTGCGTCGACGGGGTTGCAGACTTCACGTGCATCTGCAGGGGTGGCTGGAAGGGTAAAACCTGCACGCTCAGAGCCGGCCACTGCGAGCCGGGGACCTGCCGTCACGGGGGAACCTGCCAAGACCGGGGCGACGGGTTCACCTGTCACTGTCCTCCAGGATGGGAAGGAGCAGCCTGCCACATAGCTTCTCCTGCGTGCGCGAGCAGCCCCTGCGAAAATGGTGCGACCTGCGTGAACACCGCCGACGGGAATTACCGATGCGTCTGTCGCGAGGGTTATGAAGGTCCCAATTGTCGCCGGGACGTCGACGACTGCAAGCCGTTGCCTTGCCTGAACGGCGGTAAATGCGTCGACGGGATCAACTGGTTCAGGTGCGAGTGCGCACCGGGATTCACCGGCCCGGACTGTCGTATAAACGTGAACGAGTGCGCCAGCGACCCTTGCACGGGTGGTTCCACCTGCGTCGACGGTATAGCGAGCTATTCCTGCGTCTGTCCACCAGGAAGGACCGGGGTGCGTTGCGAGATACGCACTGCTGGTGGACCGGGATGTCCCGCGGCCAGTTGGGACGACGAGTGCAACGTCTGCGAGTGTCGCAACGGGAAGAACCAATGCAGCAATATCTGGTGCGGTCCTGGTAATTGTTTGAACGGTACCTCGTGTTTGGCTCACGAGGTATGCGTCCCGAGTCCCAGCGAGAGCTGCCTGGCTCCGCCTTGTCCTGCTTGGGGAGAATGTCGACCCGTGGAAACCGGAAGAAGGGTAGGACCGCCAGCTTTGCCGGCACCTCCATCCTGTTGGCCTGGACAAGCCACACCTGGCCCAACTTGCTCTAGATTGACGATCTTGTTAAGAAGAGATACTCTTGCTCCTGGCACGTCCGTTGAGATCCTCTGCAGACGCTTGAGGAAACTTCTAGCTGATCCGAGAAGGCCGCAGTCGATCGTTTTGCTGTGCGACCTCAAACCTGGTGACAACGACACGGTAGAAGTGACGATCTTCTCAGAAGCTGCTGCGGACGCGGCCAGAGATCTCGGCGAGGCCCTCAGCAGACCCTTGGGGAGACCTCTCGCTCTGGCCTCTGTACTGGAGGTCAAAGTAGAGACGGCTCTGTTGAGTGAACCGAGTTCTGCGAATTCGAACAGCGCTGGGAATTATGTAGCAGTATTAGGCGGAGCTCTGGCGACCGTCTTGGTGCTCGCATTGTTTGGAGGACTATGGTATCTTCGAATGGTCAGGCAAAGGTCTAGCCTGACCGCGACGACCAGCAGCGAGACCTCGTTGCACCGACATCGGAGCGATTTAGACGAAAAGTCGAATAATCTTCAGAACGAGGAGAACTTGAGGAGATACGCGAATCCTCTGAAGGACCAAGATCAAGGCGAGCCGAGAGTGTCCGTGGTGAGACCTCTATCTGGAGCGTCGTTAGGTGCGCTTGGTACAGCTGAAGAAAGTTTGGAGATGGTGTCTGAAGAGGGTAGACATCGCTTGCCACCGCTTTACAAACCTCCCAGCGCGGAGGCAAGGAACAACACAGCTAGTTTTACATATGAGGAAGGACCACATAAACCTTACAGCAAACCCAGACTTCAGGAGCCGACGTATTCTCATCAGCAACCTGGCACCAGCCAAACATCCGGACCCCATCAAGTACTGACTGTTCATGTGTAAGAAAGACTTGTGAATGATCGTTGAAAGTTTCACCCAGCCTTGGTACTTGGGAACGAAGATGCCATTTGAGACGAAGCACCGGACATCGACGAAGAGAAGATGAAGAGCCTTGGTGGAACACTGAACTGTGGTCTCAGATGCTACGTGTCTTTGCAGGTAGTTTTTAATGAACAAGCTTAAGTTTTTCTTTATTAAGAACAAGATTCGTCCGCCTTTAGAAATGAAACTGTATAAAATCGCCCGCGATCTCTTAAGCGTTAGACGCGAGACCTTGAAGAGATATTGAACTTGACTTTTTTCCTCCGTAGAGATAATAGAAGCAAGAGAGACGTGAAAGTGCAGGAAGATAGAGAGACGAGAGGGAAAATCGTTTGGCAATTTTCGAAAAAACTTTTGACACGAATCGTCGATCTGTAAAAATCCTGCAGACGTAATCTATCATTAAAGAGACTCGCCCTCTGTCTTCCTGCAATTGGCTCCTCGCTGTTCCACGACAATAATCTATAATTATACGCCGAGTTGTTTTATCGTTGTACATATGTACATAGCCCGTACTTATTAATTTCGCTAAGCCTGTATCATCTCCGACCGCCGACGTCCCTTATGGACAGCCTTAAGATCTAAGTATCGACGTTGTACCGCGTTTCAAATCGTAAGCATTCCCTAATTAATGTAAACAACGGCCGAGCAACACGGAGCAGCCGATCGTAGGCACTATGATAGGACTATAACGAATAGCACGTAGGCGAATTAAAAAAACAAAATGGACCTGCGTGAACGCGGGCTTCGGACGTTCCGTCGGACGATATTATTGTGATACTCATCGGGTGAAAGAGTGTGAGAGAAAGATATTCCGCGTGGAATCGTGATCGAGCCCCGTGAGGCACCCTCTTCGGAAAAATCGTCGTTTTGAACCTCGACCTCGCAACGGGAAACAACGCTGGTCAAGGGGATCGCGCGTGGTTCGATCATCGAACTTGGTCTTCCTAATCCTTAAGGTAGACCCATATAAAAACACTTTACACTTTAAATCTGACCAATACGTGTTTCCAGATTTCTTCGATACACGTAAGCGCATTTCCGAGAAGAAAAATCCAGAATTTAATTAAGAGATTTAATTAATTATTCATGGATGTACAACGAACTGCAATGGGAACATATTTTCTTATCCGCGTGTTTAGAGGGTGAGCAACGATCGATCGACGAGACGCGATACGTTCGTATAATCGAAGCGATGTTTGATGTAAATAGACCCGAGTAAATAGGATCCAGATACAATCCCCTGCCCGACCAACCTTTTTTTGGATCTCCCTTACTTATGCCCTCCTAATTTTTCCCTCTTAGATGTGCAATTTTATTCTTCATTTCTCGTTAGCGTCGTTCCAACGGCGAAGCGCGATCAGTCTAACAGACTTTTCTTAACGTGAGAAAGCGAGAGACCGCATAAATTCGTATTAGGCGTACGTAAGCTGTAACGGAAGAAATTTTTATAACAGATAGTTTATTTTATAAAGAAATCTATGTTATTATACAAAATATTATAGAAGCGATGAAAAAATATATATATATTATTATTTTATATTATATTATTTTTTATTTTATTGCCTTGTATTAATTGTTGAGAGGTCACGGACAATAGTTCCAATGGAAACAGCACGAACGATCGGCTTAATCGATCTCAACGATATTTTCTCTTGTCTTCTTTTCTATTATTATTTTTTTTTTTTTTTGTGTAATTCGAGAACTAATGTCCCTGGTCCCCGATTTAGTTAGCTAATGAATAATCCACGCGTTGTGATCAGCCCCGTTATCAGATAGGCGCGAAGGAAGCGTGAGTGAGTGCGTGTAAATAAAATTAAGCTCCTTCCGGAATCATTTTTATCTCTCGTCTATAATTTAACGACAACGACGATCGACGACAACGATGATGATGATAATGAACACGAAGTTTCAATAAAAAGTACAACCCTTCGACACCGTCTGGTTTTCACTCTTTACTTCAACGCACCTGAACAAATTATTCTTCGTTTAATTAATTAAAATACAATTCTAAAAATATTTCCCCGTTTCTTGAACAAAATTTGTTCGACTCTGCACTTGAATCACTAAACGATCGATCGAACGAATTCTCTCACGTGTGTGAGAGCCCGAGTCGACGTCCGCACATCCAAGTTGCATTCAAATCACTGGGAATGCAGAATCGTAGTAGGTAGACGTGCCTTCCGGGAGCAGCTGACACGGTCTATCGGCCAACACTAAAACGAGACAGAACAGATCGTACGACTCGATCGCGGTAAGAAATCGAAATCGTAAAAACACGATCTTTTCATACGACAAGCGTTTCATTAATCAAATCCAGCAATTATAATAATGACAGGAGGATTTAGAATTAATACATAGTTATTTCCTAATTAAACAAACTCGTTCGAAAGTTAAGTTGAAACAGCAAACTCATCATGAGACACGATCCAGGTGTCAATCATTTTAGATCGCGGCGAGCAAATCACCGACAAGTGATCCCCGGCAGTAGATCCGGATATCTCGGATTTCTTCAATAGATCGTTTTATTAAGTATANAATTTCCTAATTAAATAAACTCGTTCGAAAGTTCAGTTAAAACAGCAAACTCATCATGAGAAACGATCCAGGTGTCAATCATTTTAGATCGCGGCGAGCAAATCACCGACAAGTGATCCCCGGCCGTAGATCCGGATATCTCGGATTTCTTCAATAGATCGTTTTATTAAGTATAATACCGAGTTCATTATCATCGAAAGCGCGTCTGAGATTAACAAAGGCGCCCGGTGTGGGCAATTTCGTGGCCGAGACGAGAGGATCGGGCACCGCGACGGCGGCGGCGATCTTGACCGTGGTACGCGGAGGGAATGGCCGCGCGTTACAAACCGCGTGATCGTTGAATGAACGATCCGCCGAAATTACAATACAATGGCCCAGAAGAGCCACTTGACGAATGCCCGGTAAATGAGTCAGCCCGGCTCCGGCTGGGCCGAATAAGGCCCGTGTGAACCGCGGCCCCGAGAGCGCCGTCACCGACCGGGGTAAATGGGATGCCTTGAGAAAGCGTAAGAACCAAGGTTTCAGTGTCCGAGCGTGCGAGTGTAAGTACACGCCGTATACGTACGTACGCACGTAAGTGGGTACGATCTGCCCCGCAAGAGAGAAATATGACGCGTTTCAAACGCCTATGAATTCCGTCTCCGGCCGAAGACAGCCCAGCCGTCGCGGACGTCTCGCGAGCTGACTGACGCCTGCGAGAAATGGCAGCTGATTTCAGGAAAATGAATATCGTTACGAACGGAGAAAATTTACGTAGTTCCTTGTCACACTCTACGGTCTGAACGTCCTGAATAACGCGGAACGACTTGCGAAATGGTTAGAGGGTTCAGGTTTGGAATTCGACCCCGAAGAACTGTGGCAATCAGACTTGATTCGATAAACACCCTGACGAGTAATTGATAACATCAAAGGAACTGAAGTCGGCCTTTATCGACCGCCGTTGAAGAAAGATTGATTCGAAAGTATAAATCTGAGGAAATAGAAAGATGCAGCCTGTAGAAGTACGTCATCGGGTAACAACGATCTTCTTGTCGTTGGTTTTACTAGTTACCGGAAGTTTACTTTTCAGGAAGTGTTCGATTATGATAATTTCACCGGATACGATACGTCGGATTACTATTATCTAGACTATTATGGGAGCGAGTGGGAATTCCTGGACGATGAGGAAGAAGAAGAAATCGGCGAGGAAGAAGAGGAGGAAGAAGAGGAGGAGATGAAGGAACCGGATGAGATCGATATATTCGCGGACCTGTTGACGAAATTCCGTGCTAGTTTGGCCGAGAAGAGAGTGGCCAAAGCTGAGGCGGGAAAGGAGATATTGCGAGAGATAATTGGTGTAATTCCATTTTGAGACTTGTCTTCGGACGAACTTAAGAACACGTGTCGACGTTGCATCTCTAGATAAAGAAGAAGACTGAATCAGAGGAGACACTGATCACTCCCGAGGAGGAATCCATCGCGTCCGCAGAATCGTCCGAAGAGAGTTCTACTCACCCCTGCCTCAAGGACATAGACATCAGCGATTCCCAATTGAAATTGCAAAATCTGTACACGATGTGCCCCGTTCCCGACGATCCTGGACTGATACCAGCGTTCTGGACCATTCAGGAACACCGGACTGCCTACGCAGATGAAGATGGCATCGAGATGTTTTTTGATCTAGTGAACGTATCCAATATCAGACCGATACAAGCCTTGGAAGATATGTTACTTTCTGAAAAGATCAATTTACAGTACTATGGCATCAATTCGCGCGTTGTTAGACCTCTATGCGAAGCTTTAACGAAAAACATCTTCGTGAATACGATCAATCTTACAGTAAGACGTCTGAAACTTAAAAATTAGAAAACATATTTTAATAGAACATTAGAATATTTAACAGAACGTTAGAGTATTTTGTTTCATAGGGCAATTGGTTGTCAGAAGACGCCTGTTACCATTTGAACGATTTACTATTGAGGAACAACGTGGTGCACACTTTACTCCTGTCAGGATGTAAAATCGGTCCAGGAGGTGCGGCCAAATTTTACGACGGCATTTCAGAAACTACAACTCTGAAAACGTTAGATCTGTCCGATTGCAATATACGTAGCGAAGGTTTCGACCCGATCGCAAGGGCAATGTGCAACAACGAGAGCATCGAAACTCTTTTATTAAATGACAATAATTTCGACGAAACTTGCGCCGATGCTTTACAGAAAATGATCTCCTGTGCAAAGACGTTGCAACAATTAAGTTTATCATGGAATTCGTTATATTCCGCTGATCTTTGGAGGAAACTATTAAGAGGGTTTGAGGAGAACGAAGCATTGGTTGATCTTGATCTATCTTGGAACGCGTTGGGCAAAGAATGCGTTCCATTTCTTCGGCGACTATTATTGCGATCTCCACCATTAAAAAAATTGAATCTAATTGGTATTTTTTAAATTGTTCAGACTTTCTTAAATGCTCTTTTGCAGTCAGTATTCACGTTGTTCTCAAAACGATCGCAGGAAATCGATTTTACGATGAGGACGTAGTGCTCCTTGCGCGAGGATTGTCGAGAAACGAGAGACTCGAAGAATTGTACATGGGTAACAACCCGATGAAGGGAGAAGGCACTCTTGCTCTCGTCAAAGCACTCGCTCCGGATAAATCTCCAAACAGTCCACTGCGCCTTTTAGATCTTACGAATATCTGGGCGCAGAAGAATATTTTACCGGAACTCGAAAAGATTCGAAACTGCAAACCGTGTCTTGATATTAGACTGGGTGGGATCCTCGGCAATTACAAGCTTAAGGGTCCGGACGTGCAAGCGATACTCTTAAAACGGGCCAACTACGAAGCGATGAAACCGAAAAGGAAACGACGTCGCAAAAATTTCGGCCACTTCATACTCTCGCTTTCTGATGAACCGNTTTTGCAGAAAATGATCTCCTGTGCAAAGACGTTGCAACAATTAAGTTTATCATGGAATTCGTTATATTCCGCTGATCTTTGGAGGAAACTATTGAGAGGGTTTGAGGAGAACGAAGCATTGGTTGATCTTGATCTATCTTGGAACGCGTTAGGCAAAGAATGCGTTCCATTTCTTCGGCGATTATTATTGCGATCTCCACCATTAACAAAATTGAATCTAATTGGTATTTTTTAAATTGTTCAGACTTTCTTAAATGCTCTTTTGCAGTCAGTATTCACGTTGTTCTCAAAACGATCGCAGGAAATCGATTTTACGATGAGGACGTAGTGCTCCTTGCGCGAGGATTGTCGAGAAACGAGAGACTCGAAGAATTGTACATGGGTAACAACCCGATGAAGGGAGAAGGCACTCTTGCTCTCGTCAAAGCACTCGCTCCGGATAAATCTCCAAACAGTCCACTGCGCCTTTTAGATCTTACGAATATCTGGGCGCAGAAGAATATTTTACCGGAACTCGAAAAGATTCGAAACTGCAAACCGTGTCTTGATATTAGACTGGGTGGGATCCTCGGCAATTACAAGCTTAAGGGTCCGGACGTGCAAGCGATACTCTTAAAACGGGCCAACTACGAAGCGATGAAACCGAAAAGGAAACGACGTCGCAAAAATTTCGGCCACTTCATACTCTCGCTTTCTGATGAACCGATTCCTAAAGGTAAAAGAGAATTGAAAATTTAATATCAGTTATATTTAAAAAATATGTAAATTTTATGTTACAGGGCGATTCGTGGAACTGATAAGGAGATTCCGGTTAAGATTATCTCCGACTCTGGTGGATGCGCTGATCGGCACGTTCGCTGGTTTGAGGCATACTGTCGATCAAGGATTGTTAAAATCCATTTATCTGAGCCACTTTCCGGATACTAGACCCCCAGCTGAAAAGACTCGCAAAAAGAAAAAGGATAAAGGAAAAGACAAGAAAGAGAAAGGGAAGAGAGTGAAGAAAACAAAAGAGTAGCAATAGAAATTATGGAAATTAGTGCAAAAGTTTATTATAATGATCGACGAATTTAATAATTTAAGTAACAGACAATTATGTTACAACGGTTACAACTCCCACTTTTAACAAATGGTAAATAAAAATGACATGAAAATTACAATACTAGTAATCTCATTCAAAAAAATGTAGCTTTTAGCATTAGTCTATATAAAATATTCTGGCAGAGATGTCATCAACGATCCAATTTATTCCTTCCACGAGATTTTCTGCTGTAACTGCTGAACATTTGTATATCATCCAGTGATGAGTTTTAATACTAGGCAGTTCTAAGATCTCTGCAATATCAGACGCAGACATTGCACCAGGCAAGTCCTGTTTGTTCGCAAGTATCAAAAGACTTGCACCTTCCAATCTTTCTTCTTGCAGTAACTTGTACAATTCTGTTTTGCAATCTTCTAGTCTTCTCCTGTCTGCACTGTCGACTACCCAGATAATACCATCTGTAGACTCGAAATAATTCCTCCAATAGGAACGTAATGACTTTTGACCGCCTACATCCCATATGTTAAGCTTATATCCACGATGTTCCAGTGTTTTAATATTGAAACCCAAGGTTGGTGATATTGTATCAATTGGCTCTCCATTGATTCTTTTCAAAACTGTTGTTTTCCCAGCATTGTCTAAACCTCTGTAAAAATAAAACATAGTGAAAATTGTAGAAGGAACATTTCTACTTCATAAATTGCAAAGATTAGAATTTATAAAATTATCTAACGAAAACTGATGCAGAATGTTTATACGAGCGTCGTAAACAATTCTAACCTGGCAATACTTATTATGAAAATTAAATACGTACAACATTAAGATGCGCATTTCTTTCTCCTTTTGCTTCAGTTTTTTAAGTACTGTTAACAAACCCATTACATTCGAGGTATCACTGATCACAATTTAATGTAAATGCATATGTACTCAGACGTCCAAACACCTTTCAAACTTGTCAAACCTTAACCTCCATCTAAAACAATGTCTTTAGGATCAGGTGGAGGGAAGCGTGAACTGTAAGAGAGAGGCCGGCAGAAGAGAGATGAAAAACAATTGGTTCCGTGTACTTCATTCAAAATTAACGATAATATTACGACAAAAGCGAATCAGTAATTTTATTGATAATGTCAGGATGACAAAGTGCATTCACAATATTTTCAGACAATCGTTGATGCGGAGAATAATTATCTATATCTATACCAGTAGCAGAGGAATTGTCTTTTAATAATTCTTCTGAAAATCGTTCTCTTTTCATTCTTAGAAAATTTTCCAAATCTGCTTTCTCAAGCTCGTAAAGCAGGTTTACACAATTAGGATATTTTGTTGCTAATTCTTTAGCAGTCCATACAGTACGTCTAATTTTTTTCGGAGATGGTTCTTCATCTATGTTTTCACATCCCCTAATAGCAATGTCAAGCTATACAAACAAAATGATTCAAATTAGATTTTTTATATTTGTAATTCAAATGATTAAAAAATAGTTATTATATATTACCAAATTCATGCAGTCAGATAATGTACAATTAGCTTCAGAAGATTCCTTACATACACTTTCCCCAATTCTAGCTACTATTAACTTAACAATAGCTTCCTTGACTCTTGATACATGATCTGCTGATATTGGGAGCCAAATATTCACACTAACAGAGAAATCCAATGATTCAACATAATGCCACCAACCAGGAGGAACAAATAGTACATCCCCTGGTTCTAAAGTTACAAGCCTCGGTGTTTCTTCTATTTTTAATATTTTTATTTCATCTTCTTTAGTAGTGCAAAAGAAATTATATTTACTGTACACTGTGGATTCTTCGTAAGGAATTCTCGTTGGTTGGAGAGAATTAGTTGCACTTGGCGGAAACAACAACCATTGCTTCCTAAATAATTTCACTATTAAAATTTGTCCTGTTTCATAAATAAAAAAGTACTGTACATGTTACAAACCTTCCATGAATTTGAGCTACTAAATTACAACCATAGGAATCTTGATGACAATTAGTATGAGCTCCCTTGCTTCCAATCCAAAGTGTAGAATCATTCCCACTTTTATCAATACCAAATAATTTCCAGTTCAAGGAATTTATGATTTCTGGTTTAGTTTTAAACCACTCGTGCATATACTTATAATCGAAATAATACCATTTCTTATCATCTTTATGGAGGTTTGTGTGTTGAATAAATTCTGACAGTGTCATTGAAACTGTCGAGCAATTTATTTCCCATTGTGGACTCTGAAACACACGAAACTTATTAATGTTTAGATAGAAGTGACATTTACAGCGACTGAATTAATAACAATTTACCGTAGATCTAGCATTATAACCAACTCGAAAAGGTAATTTAATGTTGCCGAATTTTTCAGCAAGTTCAGCTAAATTCCATTCAAATAATTTCCAAGCATATTCACCTTTTGCATTTTGTAATATTCGTTGGAATTTCACTGGCTCTTGCATTTCCATAATTGTATCGAACGGTAGATTCAATTTTTCCATTGTTAGACGTTTATTGTTTATTTTCTACAGTAGAGTAGGTAGAGTATAATTGATTGAGGTTACTTGTATTACATATGTCACGCTTTATACTAGAGTTCGATATTAAATTAAAAATTTCTACATTAATATGAAGAATTCCACTTGATTATAGAATGTCATTAAGCACGTGTTAGTTTTATTTGTAAGTCTAAATCGTAAACTTTGAATATTTCTACGAGTTGTCACACACACTACTATAACACACCTACCTATATAGGGAGAGCAAGCGACCCGCCACAGCTTTGCATATAAAAGAATATCTAATGAAGGACTGTCATTTCTGAAAATTATTGACGTTGAATTAATTAAACAAACCGGTCTATTCCCGTTATTCTGCACTCAGTGTTTTAATAATATTAGCTAACTTTATAATTTAATTTAGTGCATTTGTTAATTATTTTAAATAATTTATCGAGGTACAAAGGTATATTGAAATAAAGCACAGAAATAGTTTCCGTAGTTCCTTCATTTTTATTCATTATTATCGTTATTTATATGTATGTACAGAAAACCGTTGCTAACCAATTCCAATCGAAAAATCGCGGCTAAAAGTACAGAAACCATTGCAGACGGCAATGATAACTCCGCACGTATGTACTTTTTTCTCAATGTAGAACGTGTAAAAGGAAAACATATAAAAAGTCAAATATATATATGTATATATATATATCGTNAAATTATATTTACTGTACACTGTGGATTCTTCGTAAGGAATTCTCGTTGGTTGGAGAGAATTAGTTGCACTTGGCGGAAACAACAACCATTGCTTCCTAAATAATTTCACTATTAAAATTTGTCCTGTTTCATAAATAAAAAAGTACTGTACATGTTACAAACCTTCCATGAATTTGAGCTACTAAATTACAACCATAGGAATCTTGATGACAATTAGTATGAGCTCCCTTGCTTCCAATCCAAAGTGTAGAATCATTCCCACTTTTATCAATACCAAATAATTTCCAGTTCAAGGAATTTATGATTTCTGGTTTAGTTTTAAACCACTCGTGCATATACTTATAATCGAAATAATACCATTTCTTATCATCTTTATGGAGGTTTGTGTGTTGAATAAATTCTGACAGTGTCATTGAAACTGTCGAGCAATTTATTTCCCATTGTGGACTCTGAAACACACGAAACTTATTAATGTTTAGATAGAAGTGACATTTACAGCGACTGAATTAATAACAATTTACCGTAGATCTAGCATTATAACCAACTCGAAAAGGTAATTTAATGTTGCCGAATTTTTCAGCAAGTTCAGCTAAATTCCATTCAAATAATTTCCAAGCATATTCACCTTTTGCATTTTGTAATATTCGTTGGAATTTCACTGGCTCTTGCATTTCCATAATTGTATCGAACGGTAGATTCAATTTTTCCATTGTTAGACGTTTATTGTTTATTTTCTACAGTAGAGTAGGTAGAGTATAATTGATTGAGGTTACTTGTATTACATATGTCACGCTTTATACTAGAGTTCGATATTAAATTAAAAATTTCTACATTAATATGAAGAATTCCACTTGATTATAGAATGTCATTAAGCACGTGTTAGTTTTATTTGTAAGTCTAAATCGTAAACTTTGAATATTTCTACGAGTTGTCACACACACTACTATAACACACCTACCTATATAGGGAGAGCAAGCGACCCGCCACAGCTTTGCATATAAAAGAATATCTAATGAAGGACTGTCATTTCTGAAAATTATTGACGTTGAATTAATTAAACAAACCGGTCTATTCCCGTTATTCTGCACTCAGTGTTTTAATAATATTAGCTAACTTTATAATTTAATTTAGTGCATTTGTTAATTATTTTAAATAATTTATCGAGGTACAAAGGTATATTGAAATAAAGCACAGAAATAGTTTCCGTAGTTCCTTCATTTTTATTCATTATTATCGTTATTTATATGTATGTACAGAAAACCGTTGCTAACCAATTCCAATCGAAAAATCGCGGCTAAAAGTACAGAAACCATTGCAGACGGCAATGATAACTCCGCACGTATGTACTTTTTTCTCAATGTAGAACGTGTAAAAGGAAAACATGTAAAAAGTCAAATATATATATGTATATATATATATCGTAGAAAAGTGTGTATATATATTCCAAAGTGTAGTTCAATTCCTTACCTAGTCAGGTAATTGGAAATTAATAAAAAACAGGTCCCGTCTCCCAAGTAAATTCTTGTGCTGNAAGTTAGTTTTACTTGTAAGTCCAAATCGTAAACTTTGAATATTTCTACGAATTGTCACACACACTACTATAGCACACCTACCTATATGGGCAGAGCAAGCGGCCCGCCACAGCTTTGCATATAAAAGAATATCTAATGAAGGACTGTCATTTCTGAAAATTATTGACGTTGAATTAATTAAACAAACCGGTCTATTCCCGTTATTCTGCACTCAGTGTTTTAATAATATTAGCTAACTTTATAATTTAATTTAGTGCATTTGTTAATTATTTTAAATAATTTATCGAGGTACAAAGGTATATTGAAATAAAGTACAGAAATAGTTTCCGTAGTTCCTTCATTTTTATTCATTATTATCGTTATTTATATGTATGTACAGAAAACCGTTGCTAACCAATTCCAATCGAAAAATCGCGGCTAAAAGTACAGAAACCATTGCAGACGGCAATGATAACTCCGCACGTATGTACTTTTTTCTCAATGTAGAACGTGTAAAAGGAAAACATGTAAAAAGTCAAATATATATATGTATATATATATATCGTAGAAAAGTGTGTATATATATTCCAAAGTGTAGTTCAATTCCTTACCTAGTCAGGTAATTGGAAATTAATAAAAAACAGGTCCCGTCTCCCAAGTAAATTCTTGTGCTGGAACTACCAATGTTCGTTCTTTCTCCCACTGTCTATCGATGTATTCCGATTCGTAATAAGATAGAAATTTAAAAACCCGTTCCAATTGTTCTACTACAGACGACAAAGTTTTGGAGGTGTAGAGCATTTTATGCGACAAGGATGGCGATGATTAATCAATAATAATGACGGCAAAAAATAATAATGAGATGTCTCTCGAATATCGCAGATATAGGATTTTATTTCCGTATAATAATTAGAAAATATAATTAAGCCGAGCTAAATTATGATGTTGATGTTCTTGTGAGACAGATGTTAGAAGTGGCTTTCCATAGTTCACATTCTTTTCTCACGGGACTCGCAATCGAGAGGGTAACACCTGTTCGCGAACCATTGTCGACACGCGTGCCTTTCCTACGAAATTCTTTGCGGTGAGAAAAGTGACGGAGTAACCATTTAGATAAATGGAATATACGAATATCAAAAAAATATGGCGTTTCCGCAATTACGTGCACGTAAAATGCCAGTCGTCGCGATTCTTTACCGATTCTATCATCCTTAATTATAAACCGAGATTTCGTAGAAAATATTGCAGTCTCCAATGGCAACAACATAATGTTATCGCGCGAGCAACGTGAAGAAAGGAGGTAAACTACTTCGGCTACTATACGCCGAAACCCATCTGGCGATACACATGTACGGAAACTAGTTATTTCTTTTTCTGGGCCTTCTCGGCAGCCTTGGTGACCTTGCCGCCAGAAGCGTCCTTGAAATTGACGGCCTTGATGACACCTACGGCCACCGTTTGACGCATGTCACGAACGGCGAAACGTCCCAAGGGCGGGAATTCTTGGAAAGCCTCGACGCACATTGGCTTGCTCGGGACGAGCACAACGATAGCAGCATCTCCAGATTTGATGGATTTGGGATTCTCCTCGGTTGTTTTTCCGTTACGACGGTCGCACTTCTCTTTGATTTCAGCGAATTTACACGCAATGTGCGCAGTGTGACAATCCAACACTGGTGTGTAACCGTTGCAAATCTGACCAGGATGGTTCAGAACAATGACCTGTAACAAAAAATGCACGTAATCTTAAGATATTGCTGTTGCACAATCATAAGAAAATAAATGAACTATTTTGAATTTATATTAAGAAAGAATAGCACTCGGACGCTCTGGGCCGTCAACAAATCCAAAGGATTCTCCGGTGGAAACCGCGAATGAGTTTTGAAGTTCTCGTCATTGTGCCAATTAATGTAATAAATGTAAACGTATTTAAAATGATACTAGCGAATGCATACCTGTGCGGTGAAGTCAGCAGCACCCTTGGGTGGGTTGTTCTTAGAGTCACCAGCTACGTAACCACGACGCAGTTCCTTGACGGAGACGTTCTTCACGTTGAAACCAACGTTGTCACCAGGAACAGCTTCTTGCAGAGCTTCGTGGTGCATCTCGACTGACTTGACTTCAGTGGTCAGACCCGCGGGAGCGAACGTCACGACCATACCTGGTTTCAGCACACCAGTTTCAACACGACCGACTGGTACTGTTCCGATACCACCAATTTTGTAAACGTCCTGCAAACATAAACAACATCATTACTAGTTGTACCTCAAATTCGAGAAAATTAATTCGTAAAATATTAATGTTAATCAGACGTCTCTGGCCGTCAACGAATTGTGAAATTCTCCGGTGGAAACCGCGAATGAGTAATGTTAGTCTCATCATGTAAATAACAAATGAATCAAATCAATAAATGAAATGAGTGGTGTATTCTGTTAGAATACTGACCTGAAGGGGAAGACGGAGAGCCTTGTCCGTAGGCCTGGTAGGCGGAAGGATGGCATCGAGCGCTTCAATAAGGCACTTTCCTTCAACTTTACCTTCCTTACGCTCGACGGTCCATCCCTTGAACCAAGACATCTTGGAAGAAACCTCCAGCATGTTGTCTCCGTGCCAACCGGAAATCGGCACGAATGCAACAGCAGCGGGATTGTAACCGATCTTCTTAATGTAAGATGACACTTCCTTCTTGATTTCCTCGAAACGAGATTCGGAGTAGGGCGGCTCAGTAGAGTCCATCTTGTTAACACCAACAATCAGCTGCTTCACACCAAGGGTAAAAGCGAGCAGAGCATGCTCACGGGTTTGTCCATTCTTTGAAATACCGGCTTCGAACTCGCCAGTACCGGCAGCGACAATCAATACGGCGCAGTCAGCCTGCGAGGTTCCAGTAATCATGTTCTTAATGAAATCTCTGTGCCCAGGCGCGTCAATAATGGTAACATAGTATTTGGAAGTTTCAAATTTCCACAGAGCGATATCGATCGTGATACCACGTTCACGTTCAGCCTTCAGCTTGTCCAATACCCACGCATACTTGAAGGAACCTTTGCCCATCTGAAAATTAATTCACCATTATTTTACAATCCCTACATATTTTTGTATAAATGTCCTAAATCTGTGGCGTTTATTATCACCGTGCTAAGAAAATCTAAACTAACAGTGACATAAAATCAACGCACTATTCAAAAAGCTTAAATTACTCGGCAATTGTTCTACCGCCATATGACCTGTTAATTACTTACTTCCTGGGCTTCCTTCTCGAACTTCTCGATGGTACGTTTGTCGATACCTCCACATTTGTAGATCAAATGACCAGTGGTGGTTGACTTTCCAGAGTCGACGTGTCCAATGACGACAATGTTAATATGAATCTTCTCCTTTCCCATGATTGATCTTTTAGAGAGACTTTTTTACTGGTTAACTCTGAAATCAAAATATTTTCTAAATAATTATAATGTCCTCTTATAAAAATTGGATTGCCGTTTAAAATATCCGCGTGCACCGGGTGTTACGATTTCATATTCATTTTACGACTAGACGATTCCGGATAATTATCGAATATTTGAGTAAATTATAAATCGAGATATTAATTCGTAGCATTATTCGAGTTTGAAAACCGTTGATTCCTATCGAAAAAGCAGCAGGTGGTTTAACGTCCACGTGGCGATATCTGAATATTCGAGAACGGAACTGGCAGCCATTTTGTACATGGCAAAGATACTGCAACGATGCCATGATTCGCTTGACGCTCGCCGTTGCACAATGCCACGTTTTGGATAAGTTTCGTTATAAAAGAAGCTGTAAAACATGTTTTATATTCGCCGAAACTTTACAAATTACGAAGATATGTACAATAATATCGGATTTAATCATGGATGTGCGAATCTCTCCTTCGGTCAAAGTATATTCATTAATAATTGATTAAATGTGAGAAAAAATTAATGCAAATCGACCGAGGTGAGGAGAATAGCTTAAAAATATAGATAAACTAAGAAATCGTGTACGAAAAATCATAGCGAGTTGAATTCTATGGAATTACTACCGGAAGTATCGAAATGAGTTCACGCGGCTCGGTTACGAGATGTTACACTTATTTCTTTCTGCGATATATTTCCCTCACTTGTTATTATCACTTTAGCACAGCGATAAATCTATAACTATTTTTAAAAGGGCGATTTCATTTAACGATACACCGCACTGGAAATCTGCTAGCAGCCTCCATTGTTGGCGATGGGTCGTACCACAATGTCGTCATTGCACACGATTTCCAGCGTACTCGTAACGCGTGCCCGGATATTCCTCAATTACATAAATTTACAGCTTCTTTTAAACGTTACCGGTCAAAGCTATTTTTCGTTAACGTTCCCTAAGATTTCGCGGACCGCACCGGGAAGGTTTCAGCGCCGGATTCGCGGCAGCGATGCATTAAACCGCGACGGACGAAAAAACTCAGGCTCTGACAAGTAACCGCCATACTGCATCCGGTTATTAGCGAATTTCTAACTTTTTAACTCCGAAAATCACGTCAGTTAATTGTTTGCAGCGTCGCACGATCTTTTTTTATGCGTTCAACAATCGATTACGAGCTTAGGCGTTTATTTCCGCGAGGTAAGACGAGCGATTTTCGAACGGGGATTAGCATGTGGCCCGCGATCGAACAGCCGGCAAATATTAACGATCAAGCCACGCGTCGCTTTTTCGACGTTAAGTTTCACCGGTAAAAACGAGGATTTTCGGAAAACTGTTGTCACAACACATTTTTCCCGTATTTCGGCCGCCGTTCTATCGCGTACCTTACGTTCGATGCTAACCTTCCGGTAAAGAAATCGACGGATTATACTTTTGGTGCATAAACCACGAACAACCACTCACCTCCAGATGCCACGACAGAAAGAGATCGTCCAAATGAAGTGACATGCGCATACAGCTTTCCGAGCGCAGCCTCGAAGCCAACGCCCTCACTATATCGATCATTCCTAAAGTGATACATCCATTTTCTCTACATTATTTATTATTTTTTTTCCAGCATAAATGGTACAATAAATTATTCTATATTTTCATCAACAGTTTCTGTGTAAACTCGTTAAAAGTGCGCCGGTTTAATAAACAGTGAAATTAAAGTGCTTAGACGGTGAGACGCTGGGTTCGAGGCTACCGTTACGCAGCAACGCCAGGCGTGCCGAGAGCTGTGGGTACGTATGTATATGTGAATAAATATATATATAGTCTTCTAGGATACGTACATACATATCGGGAAGGGAAAAGATAATACATGGAGGGATATACATAGTCCAGAGAAGGTTTGCTTGTTGGCTTGGGTCTCGGGTGCATTCAGGGTTGCATGTTGCATGGGCACACATGTGACACTCGTAGATTCAATGTTACGACCCTGAATTCGTTGGACTGCAAGATGCCAAGCAGTAACATGTACCAGAATTCGTATTCGTATGTTCTCCCTTTGTCCACCGCAATTAGTTATTTATACGAACACGATGCATCTGCCACTTGTTTCAGCATGTACGATTATGTTGTAATTCAGATTAACGAGCTGCAGATTCTTATCTAAATACCATCTGCAGTACAAATTCCCCTTCGTGACATTAAGTCATTGTTCCCGCAAATTTTCCTATCATATCTACTGCTCCCCTCTTAATCATGCATATATTTTTAACGAGCTTTATGTCAAATGTATATATGTTTTATACGATTCGTCTTTTATGTCTTTTTTAATGCTCATGTTCACATTATTTATGTTTACTTACTTCTCTATAATTATACTTCCAGTGGAATCGATTCAATGCATCAGTGATGTAAAGACCACTCGTTACACTTTGTGACATTCGCATAGTGGGGTCCATGGTGTGAAGAATAAATATTGGTTTATCGCGAGATTGTTACATAATCACGTTCTCTGCAAACCGGTGAATGACTCATTGAAAATAACGGGCGAACCATTATGTATGCATCATTCGCCTGGTATCTGTGCACCATACGTCACATGACGTTAGTAGTGCACGTGAAATAGTTAAAAGTCTGCAAGGGCGTAATCTGAACAGATTCATTTTCAATTGAGATCGAGAAATCAAAAGAGATTCACAAAGAAATTGTATGTACTTTTTCGATTAAATTGTTTTTTGATGAAAATTGTTGGATACTCCAACGCCGAGCCAACTTTCTCTTGAACGTTGGGAAAATTCCAGGTCCATGGAAAATCCTCACAAGGGAAAATCCGTTGCTAAGGTTTTAGCTACGATCCTCAAGGACCCTGCTTCCCAGAAAACCTTTTGACCAGGGGTTCCCTTCCCCACATATTTTCACGGACCGGACATTGTCTCGGATGCTCGCTAAAAGCAAATCGTAAGTCTCGCATTCCGAAGCTTGAATAAACGTTATACATATCTATACGCAGAATTCGTGATGTATTTATTCGCGGGACTATGTCAAAACAAAATACCAGTGAATAACAGTTTGTCTATGTTGCACCTATTCTGTTGCGCATGACGTATTCTATTGCATATGTATTATATTTACGTATTCAAGCTTTGAATTTTTAATACGACAGGTAGACAGTGTAAAAAAAGAGTAAATAATTATCAAACATTTGCTACTGTCTAGGAAAATGTCGCTTCATATCTGCATTTGAATTCTCTATTCATTTATGAAAATTTCTTTGCATAAGATTTCATCAAGTGGTGCAATATATGGCTCACGTATTGATTGACTTAATTTCTTATTCCCCGAAGCACTGATATGTATTTATCATATGAAAATAGAATTATATGAATCATAAGCACAATGCTTATCAACCATCGAAAATGGATTGTTTCCGAGGCTCGCGATTAGGTACGAACAATCACTGATAAATAACTGGACAGCTGTATAATTATCACAAAAAATATACGTAATGAACTTGTATTTATTTAATTTTAATGCATTTTGGAAAAAGAATAAAAGAAAGGGGTGTTATACTCCGAAGCAGGAATATAAATTCAACAGTTTTTAGATAGATACTCTGAGAACTTGAATTGCATTCGACTTTATTCGTCGGTGTAGCTCTGCACGCAAGTCTGCATAGTACATGTTTTCGTATTCTTCAGTAGGTATAACTAATCGGGGCTGATGATCAAACCATCAGGGTAGGAATTTGGGATAGGATGAGTAAGGACGTTTTTGGGTAAGTTTAAGGTTTAGGTTTATCGCTGATTGTGAGTAATATTGATAGTTCAGTATCTAATAGCTTTTGAGTAGCTTTAGGATTATTTATTGCCGAGTAAAACCATATTAATATTGATAAATTAGTTCGCATCCAACAGGGCTAATTATTCCCAAATATGATCGGATAGGGCGTAGGGCAGTGCAGTTTAAAAAAAAAACATACTTTCAACTTCAATCGTCTATTTATATTTCTGAATTCCTACTGACATCCGATCGTACAGACACTCGCACGTGGGAGCGGCGCAGCTAAGTTTCGAAAATTTAAAAATAACTTCAATCGTCGAGGAGGAAACGGATATACGTGTAGAAATGGACAAAAATTCACAAATATTCGCGTAGGTAGACGCAGTCGATGATGAGCGCGATGTGTACGCTTGTTACGAGTGAAGGTAATTGATAATTGCGTGTAGTTGCAGCTTTGTGTTTCACCGTGATGCATACACATATTCTCTCTCGCTCTCTCGTCTCGTTTAAAGTTTATTATGATTTTCCCTTAGTTCATGTCTCCTCGTTTTCTAGCATCCACAATCATCAACATCTGTTGCTCTATATTACCTTAATGCCGACGTTTTGGTTCTTTGTATGTAATCGGAAGTATGTAGTTGTATGTAAATTCTCACATAAAACGTATCACTATCATGCTCTTGCACACACTCATATTCTCTCCCGCTCTCTTATTTTTCCTCTTCCTCGCTTTGTCTCTCATTTGTCCACATGTATACGTATATTTTTCCACTTATACATCGCTGTCTCTCGCAGGCTCGTTATCTTTTATTGGGACAATCGTAAAGTTGTACAGGGTGATGTCGTTCAGGCGTTTGATCGGAGAAACACTACGAAACGGAAAGGAAACGAAACAATTCTCTTATTATTTCGACGACAATCGCTAGTCTTGTTGGCATGCAAAATTTTACTGCCGCAATCGATTTCCCCGGTTACGAGCGCTATTCAATTGTTAAAAAACATAGCTCGTATTTCATTACGCTCCAATAATAGTGTACTCGATCGCTCAAGTTCACTTTTGAGTCTTTTTGAAAACTGTCAAGCAAACTGAGCGAATAAAGAAACTAATTCTTGCTGCTGACATAGTAATAGCAATTGCACAAGTGCAGAATTACTTGTATAATAAACTATGTTGAAACAGTTGTCATTATCATTTTGCTTATTGAATGACTCTTATGTGTGCAGAATTTATACTTCCTTTTTCCTACATTTGTAAACGATATCTTCTCCGATCGCACGACACCTTTTATACAATCTTCCACATAGTTCTCATATATAATATAATATCCATATTATTGTTATATATATATATATATATATATATATATATATATATATATCAATCATTATATATCTATATTTATAATTATATATTTCTATTTACAAAAAATTGTTCGTTAAATGTTAATATTCAATATCGCAATCGTTATTACAATTATAACTTTATTCCTGAGTGACCATTCATTAAGAGACTCGCCTCTTGTTTCATTTTTCTTTTTTTACCGGATAGCTTATTTAACGCTAAAGCGCTGCGATAAGTAACCGAGGTAGCGAAATGACGAATATGGAAACACGATTAATTTTCTGACAGTTTCTTATTGATGCGTGTGAGTGCATGAAAACTGAGCCGATTAATGACAAGTCATCGAGAATCTCCGTTTCAAAAATCAAACTGCATATAATTACGTTTTTTATTCGAAGACTTTAGCTGAACATGTCTGAGAAATAAATAAGTGATGTGCCTATTTCAACTATTAACATGCACAACAATTTTGACACAAATATGTAAACGTAGTCTTTATATCATTTGAAATTACAATTTAAACTATTAACATGCACAACAATTTTGACACAAGTATATAAACGTATTATTTACGTCATTTGGCATAACAAAGAATTAATCGTCTGATATAAATCGTTTTAACATCGTCATATAAACTTCAATTGAAATGTGTTTATCAGGAATTTTCTTCTTCATTTTGTGGAAGATAGATATGCTACTGGAATGAATGTAAGGAAGACTTCATCTGTGAAAAATATTTGGGAAAAGAAATGATTCTGGTTTTATAATAAACGAATTTGTCAAGCCTTCGGAAATGGCAACCGTTCGTTCAATATAAATTAAGAGATATATTTTTAATTGACGATCAATACTCTTATTTACAAAACCTCGTGAATATATTTCCTGCATAGCATTGGCACTTGTTTATTTAATCATGTAAATTCTTCATACCGTCAAATAAATAATGAAGGACGTATGACGTAAATGGAAGTCAGGCAAACAAATTTTATATTATAAAAAATAGTGATTAAAATGATTGATCTTGAGTCGAAGGAAGACGATTACTGAATGAGGCGCAAAGCCATTATCAGGATAATCCACAAAATGAGTAGAGAAACATTCGCTCAACAATTTGAACTATTGACTTCGGATATACACATATGGTTCTATCGAATGTTCGCCCTCCTTTTCTGTCAATGTTTGCTTAAATTAAACGATGAGTGACAATATGCGTTGATTAGGTGACCAGGATATTTCCATGCAGAAGATATTAATCGGGTAATACAGCGGGCAATCGATCCCGTCGCTTGGCCGACGCCGTATACACATTCGATAATTTAACAAACTTTCACGTCTCTGCTAATAACGCGAGACCGTTACACATACGTAGGGGCTGGCTAAGAATAATTGTTACTAGCCGTACGCGCGTCTCGTTTCGCTTTCCCAACACCGATAAACATTTCAATAAAATCAATAATCATGCAAACAGTCGTGAAGTAATTCATACCGCGAATATATCATTTGGTTAACCGTATCGATCGTGTAAATTCGAGCATCTCAAAATCGAATAAAAACTAACGCGAGCAGGAGCGAGCTCGAGTCGTCGAATTTACTCCGTTCACCGTACAATAATTATTCAAGAGTTTCAGAGACACTATAACGCATTATAGACGTACATTCCTGATCTGTACTTAATCCTCTTTATCGCGCCATCTCGACATTTCAATGTGAATGCATTTTTTTGTGAAGATAAAATTATAATTTGAACGATGATTTTGCTTTGCAGTTGCTGCTGAGATGACTGTAGAAAACAACGTGAACGCTGAATTAATAGCTACGTATATTACTTTTACGTTATTAAGTTCCATGTAAAGGTAAGAAAATTTTATTAAAGACGGAGCCTAAAGTATTTAACTATAAATTTAGTATCTCTGAAACGATATTGATACATAATAAGATATTGGAAGGCTTACAATATTGAATAGGTTCGTAAATTTTTCGTCAGCAGTTTAAATGCTTTGTCTCGAAATATTTTATACTATGAAATAGAATCACTCAGAGCAACGGGCTGATTAAGAAACGAAAGTATTTCCGTCAACTTTGAAACAGTTTCGACACGAATTAATAATATACGCAATAAAAATAAATAATTATGAAGCAATAATAATTATTTGAACAACTTATACACTTTAAACGCACACGCATATATCACAGCCATTTAAATAGCCCAAAATTGCACATTTATGAATATTCATGATTATAAGTAACACAGGTAAATAATGTGTCCTCCACGAGAGAGAAAACAGAATAATTAACTTGAAACATACTACTTACATACACATGTATACAATATATAAAGCCATGCGTTGCTCAGAGATTTTGTCGTTGTTAACAACATTCACACAGGGTTATAATTAAAAGTAGGTACGTCGACATACATATACGTACACAAATCATGCTTATAAATTTAGTATAATAATGTAGATAATAATTGTATAAGTAAGGCTGATTAAACGGACTCCGTTTCCCATTTGACAATTCTCTCTCCATTTTATCGTTAACGATCATACTTGTTGCCTTGCATCTCACTCACAATTAAAATGATTTCTCTCATATAGTGTTGAGCAACACCGATTAATCATTACTGAATCTGATTTCCCGTAGAACTTCATAAAATGGAAAGAGAGTTTAGTCGTACAATTTTCTATATAATGATCTTGCGACGATGTATTGTATAGGACTAGGTATTCAATGATTCAAAAGTTCTTCCTAGTTATAGAACGTGGCAGTAGAATTGTGCACGATCCCGATATCTCGCCGCAAAAACGGAGTAACTCGATCTTCTCAATAATTAATTACTCTTATCATAACACGTCTACAAACTATAATAATTTTTTAAGAACAGTTAATCAAACATTGTGCCAATACAATTTATTTAGATAAATGAAGTGTATTTTATTTTGTAGTTTAAGATTGTATTTTGTATTTAGGAATTCCTGCGTTCTTGCTTCGAGATAGTATAGTGAATTGGGTATCGATGCACTTCACAATTACTTCCTTACAGTTATTGGTGTATTCTTGATAATGTCTATCGCCGTGAATATCATACGGATGTCGTCGACTCTAGTCCCATAAAATCTCTCACGCCTCTCGACAGTATTCGAAGCTAACTACATACGACTATGCAATGTACCCTTCGCGCATATTTTTCACATCTACATTTTCTTTTTCCTTTCATCTTTGGGAATCACGCGTATCGTTTAATCCTGAATTTCGCCTGTCCAAGCGATAAACGTGCGGCTTGCTTACGAAGTGAGAAGTGAACGTTAAAAAAAATGTATCCAACTATTTAAAGTCTCTCTATTCGATGATTTATAAATACTAAAAAAGTCGCTATCCTTATTACAAATCGATTCGTATCTTTGTAGTTCGGAGGATCATATTATTCTCTTGCCTCCTTCGTTTTTTTATTTTTCTCTTTTTATGATACAAACGGGCGAGTCTGGAGCTTGCTTTCCCCGTAATTAAATGTTACTGATACTTAACGCGTGCAGTGCTCGCACTTTTCACCTTGTTCGAACTATCTATGGACAAAATATATTTGGCACTACCTCCAAAAAATCGTAATCCGTGTTGCGAGTTCGAAATTCACTCGAAAAGGTATCATATAAGATTTTCATGTTTTTGTTTTGGCACCATTTGAAACTAATAAGTAAATGGATAAAAAGAATTTCAATTATATATTTTGTGTTCAGGTATCAGAAACACTGTTCATTTGTTAAAAGAAGAATGTATGTATTCTCGCAACACTGGCTACGACACTATTTCGATTGAACATAGAACGTACGCGATGAGGCTGGTAAACGATGAAAATCTGTGTCTAGTATGAAATCTAGGTACATAAATATAATTGTGACGTGAAATTGAGGAAGGAGGGTCGTGATCCTGTTTTGATTTTTCGAATCTGGGGAAATTCGGTCCCGTTGAGGCCCTCAAGGAGAAATATCTTTTTTTTTTCTTATTTTTTGTTTTTTGGTACGAGGATAAGGAATTTAATTGTCGTTTATCTCAATTGAACTTTCAAAGCTGATAATACGACTCGTTATAGCTGCTTTGTTCTGGTCGAAATATATATGTATATTCGAAATTCTTATGTATTTTAGTTTCCGGCGCATTGAAAAGAATGTACGTAAATAATCGTAAAATTTCAACAATTCACATATTATTTCATACTTTTTCTAGACTACTCACTCACTAATTTGATAAGAAAAACCAAATTTGGTAATGAAAATCATATGATTTAAAGTAACTTCAATAATCGAAGGGTATGAATAGAAAATTCTTTCATTTTTGTATTCTACAAACTGAAAATAATGAAAAGAGAGCAATGACCGGAAATGAAAGTAGAAGTTGGAAGCAGTGATGCAGATGGTGGCTTTAGTTGGTCCCGAACATGAGTTAGTACAGGTTTGTGTACAAATCTTTATCAGTTGATAACCGAAACGTCTGAGATATCGTACGATACAAACGTATTCTACACTTAACACATTCATGCAATTCGTTATGGCAATTGATACACGATAAATACAATAAATAGACTAGAATCTATATTATAGAATAACAATCGTATAGATATACTAAGTTCTCATTTCGTTCAACTAAGCATTATACAGCGATTCTTTCAATTCTTTTTCGAAGAAAACACGAAATTTCTCTTTTAAGTAAACGTTTGGGGGCGAAAAAGAGGAAAATTGAAATGCAAGTTCAAGATTAATTCGATTTCTGCACAAACCCATTCTAAAAGTCGCGCATGGTATCGTTTCGATCGTTGCATTACGGATCTCAGCTCACGGCAACACTGCGCGTGTCGAACATAACGTAAGAGATCTCTCCCTTTCTCGTTTCACTCTCTCACTCTCCTCATATTTCATTTTTGTTTTAAATATTATTACGAGTTACCTATTAATCCATTAAACTATACGGCCCTACGACGATACGAATGAATGTTCCTTTGGCAGTTTATTTACATGCGAGTTGAGCCACGGCGCCGAAAATACCATACGGCAACGAATTTCGATGTCTTGACGAGCAGTGAAGCGCGGAACATTTTTAAAAGCTGCGGTCACTGTTAAAAAACACTTTCGAAAATGTTCCCGTCTTCGATGGAGAGTTTCGTTGTTGAGCATTAGTATAAAGCCAATCGTTGGAATTCTGTACATAAGTCTCGCGAACGTAATTCTCATGACGTCTAATTTTATGGTACACAGTGAAATTAGGGCACTACGTAACGTAAATACAGCCTATAGCTTTCTAAAATAAATATTTGAATATTTATTGGAATTCTAGTTGCATTATGCCTCTATAGTTCGATGAGGGACACTATATTTTGTATTACGCCGTTTTAGTTCAAATCCGATGTCAAAGGGCAGTTCTATAAAAATGTTGTATTTTTACAGAGCGGGGGAACGTTATAATAGTATACTATTAATACCACTAGCACGAATAGTATGACATTATAACAATACTTCGTACGCCTGAACCAAATTTCTTCAACAGAACAATACTCTCCATTTACCAACGTAATCCATAGCTCAACTGCAGCTACCTTTACCATTTATTTACAGAAACAGTACGATCATAAAATTGAGATATCTTACGCTGTTAGTTCCATTTATCTTTGTACCGCCGTTTTCCTCGTCATTTTCACTGGCAGTGTCTCCTTTCGCCTCGACGATGGTGTCCAGCCGCTCCACCGTGCCCCTCTGGTGATGATGGCTGCTCGACACATCGCTGTCGGCCGTGTCGTCCGAGTCCACGTCGATGCTCCGGTCGTTAACTTGAATCTTCACCACGGCGTCCACCGGGTACTTCCCTTCGTCGCTGGACGACGTCGCCCCCCTCTGCGATCCTAATCTACTCATCCTCTCGCAGCGGGGACAACTCTGACCGTTCGACCCGTTCGTAGAGCCCTCGTTCTGACACCGGAAGCATATTAAGTCGCCGTCGCTGGAAAAGTCGCAGTGCTCGCACTGAGCGAGCTGACCGTTCCCGTGACAGAGTTCGCAGACGGGACTGTCGTCGTCCTCGTCGTCCCGCACCGCGTTCCCGCCCTCGTAATCCCTGCTCTGGTCGTACTTCCTCGACCAACGATAATCCTGCTCGAGGTACATCGACCTGGGCGAGGACGACTGACCGCTGTAATCCTGCTCGTGGTATAGAGACCGCGGCGAGGAGTGGACCGGGCTTCTGTACATCCGAGACGTCCCCGGCTCTTGAGCGGCTCGGTCGTCGAAGCGCTCCTCGACGTACCTGACGCTGTAGGAGCCGGGAGTTTGCGGTCTGTACGTGCAGGTACGGGTCTTCTGGTCGCATTCGCTGCATAACAGCAAGTTCGACTTGCTGCCAGGCTGAGAGGCGTAACCGTTGCACGTCCCGAAGTACTTCTCTTCCTCGTCGCTCTCGAAGAAATGTTGACTAAGACTACCAATCGATTTCGTGTCACTCGATCTCCCGGAAATCCTCGCTTCTTCGAGCTCCTCTCGGTCGTCCATTATATACCTGCAACAGAAAAACGTAGAGACTCAGACTTTCTGTGTACTCATTTAAATGTTGGGATCGATATAGCGTACCTGTCATCGGTAGCGCCGTCCAAATAGCGTCGCATCCGCGCTACCTTAGATTTGCCGCGCTCTCGCGGCCTTGTTTCTTGTTAAATGATACTTTCCCGATTCCTCTCGTTGTTGTCCTCCAAGCTGGAGGACGAGCTAGTGCGGCAGATCTGCATCTCGATTTCGGCCAATCGATTCTCCACCTCCCACTGCTGTTGATTCAGCTTAGCGCTCATCGTCGCGTTCTCCGACTCCAAACAAATTAAACGCTCCCGAAGACGTTTAATCTCGGCCAGTAAAGCTTCGTTAGTGCCTAAAAGCGGCGTCGCACCTTCGCTGACTAAGTGCGCCATGCTCCTAATCCCCCCTAAAAATGACAATCGAATTATTAATAAAATAATACTTTTGTCTTATAGAAAAACGAGAGCAGACTTTGAAAATGATTTTCTGTAGTTTGTAGAAGAAACAGTTCGTAAAGGTTAGAGGAATACTTGCCTGTTGAGGGTTGTGTAGCCGCGGTGGCCCTGGCGGTTTGCTCCGCGCTGCTGTGGCTGCTGGTGGCACTCACCGGGCTCCCCATGCTCCTGGTGACGTTCACGTTGGTGCTGTCCCTGGCTCCGGTGAAGCCCCGCGTCGTCACGGGGCTCGGACTGGGCGAGAACAGCGTACGGCTCGTCGAGTAAGCGTGCACCGACTTCGTCTCCATCGACGAGACCCACATCTCCTCCAACGGTATACGACCTTTCGACTCCACGAGACCCGGCGTGCTCTGGCACCGTCCCATCGCGGCTGAAAGTTGGTATCGCGCGCGTTAGACATGACCGGGCACAACCGCGAACTTCGCGGAACGTTTCCCAGCGTTGATAACGCCTTCGCGCAAAACGTTTCCTCCGCAACGGACACACAAAAGGGTATTTAACGTCTGCGGCATCCCCCCGAAGTTAAACACGCGGCACGCAGATGCCATTGTCATTACGTACTCCCGTGCTTACTGCCCGTACAACTTTCAATTTGTTCGGAATGTGCGCACGATGTTTGCTCGTCGTTATTGCAAGTATAATCACGCTGATATTCAATGTAGTTTAATTGGTTAGATTGTTAGTTGTTACGAGTGAGGTCTGCAGAGGGGAAACAATTTCGGAATTCTACGGTGAATGATCATTTCGTTTCGCGAAGTTCGTCTTAAGTAAACCTGCGTTTGTTTAAGAACGGGTCGGGTGTAGATTTGCCTGTGCTTCGGCAACTCCGCGCCGCGCCGCCGCCGCCGCCCCTCATTTTCGCCACGGCTTCTTTAATTAAGCCACCGTTTTTCTCATTGTGCAACCACTGCAGTCGAGTGCGCGCACGCACCCCGATACCGGCCTCCTTGTATGTATATATGCGAGCAAGTACACCTACTGCAACTTTGCAGACTCCCCTAAGTATGCATATACCGCACGGCGAAATCCACCGGTTCGAAAGTTCGTTTGCAACGGCGGCGACGGCGGAGGCGCGGCGTGGTGCGAACTTTCTTTCAGCGAAAGTCGCGTCGGCACGAAAAACGAAGAGACACCCCCGAGTTTGTTTTGCGTTCAACTTCCGGATTAATTAATCAAACCCCCGTGGCCCGGCCACGCCTGTTGTCGACGCGGCCGTGGGCCAACGCTTTTTTCAGACCCTATCTCAATCTGCTTTTCATTTTTTCTCACCGCGATCCCCCATTCAACCCTTCGTAATTCTTTGAAATACAGCAATAAAGAATAAATATTCTACGAGAGTGAAATATTCGTACCCGCGGCGTACGCTTCGGCACCGACGCCGGCAGCGTGGATATAGCTATCGATTTCTTTTTCATAGTCCGGCATAAATCTCGGGCGTGTTAACATAACAGGGGATTATAAAAATTGATATTATGCTTCACCTTTCTCGAGCGGAGCCTTCTTGTACTTCTCCAGCCGCTTCACTGCGATCGCCTCGAGCCTGATCCTGGCCATGGGGTAGTCCTTGAGTACGTCCCACATGTCCTTCTTGCTGAGGACGAAGAGGTCCGAGTAGCCCACCGAGCGTACGCTGGCTGTTCGTCGGTTACCTGCGTCGATGTAGCCATTTATTGGTTATCAGGATGTGTCAAGATAGCTTTTGTATCCGTTCGGAACCGATCGACCGATCGATCGTTCCTCGATCCCGCATCGTTTATCGTCTGGCTACCATAAACGCCGACGTCAATTAAGAGTAGGTAATTTAAAGCCATAATAATCTTGGCTCACGAGCCACCAAAATCATGCTTGACAAAATTTCATAGCATGTAGTAGGTAGAAACTGTGTGAATTTCATATCATGTCATGTGCGCGTAAACGGGTTGAAACATCACTTTCTTGATGAACAATATAATCGTGTCGAGGTGTAATAAAGTTCTTTGGGAGTACATTAAAATTTTGTAAAGTTGAGACGTTCTCAAATGGGTGAACACTTATCGACATTATTGAGACATTGTTGTACAGTAACGTAGTTTCAACATGTAACACCAAACGTGCGGAGAATTATAGTTTATTTACAAAATCTAGTACACATGTAATTTACCTATATTTCTTTTTTGAAATTATTATTTTTGATATATGATTTTGTGTCCAGTTTGTAACTCTGTCATGAATTTTCATTTGTTATTGAGAGTGTTAATACGAAATCTGTCTTATGGCATGTAGGATGCTAACTACTGTAGTCAATGTATAAAACAAAGTTAAATCCGAATGCAGATTAGTCACATCCGTAAAGTGAGCACGCATCATTACAAGAAATAAGTTAGAATAATTTTTAAAAGAGACTACCTACGTGGTAAGAGATAATGGTAATTGGAGAATCGTGAAAAATATCGTAAGACATGAAAAGTGCACTGGAAACAGTATGGAAGTATAAAAATAAATTTGAACGAAGGAAATATTTGTTATGTTAATTTTATTTTTACGCCCTGGCTACCGCGGAGGACCGCGTGAAAAGAAGTAAAATAGAAACACTTGGGGGAAGATAAATTCGTGAAAAGAAAAATACAGTCAGCGGCAGATAAATTGATGGAGGGAAGAAAAATATGATCGTCGAAAGTTATAGCCTACTTCTAAATCAATTCTCGCCGTCATTTTATACGTTGGACATAAGCCGACTTGAGAATTTATTAATATCACTTTTAGAACATCGAATCATAGTAGTTTATTAACAATTATTAATTACATCAAGTGCTTGCAATTTAATTTAATTCTATTTTATAAACAATAAAATTTAGGCTCAGTCGGACAGGTAATAAAAATTTCTGACACTCGCAAATATTTCCTTCCACGTGTTGGAGAAGATCAAGGGCAATGAAAAAGGTCTCAGCATGTCAGAAGCAAATTGATCGGCAAATGAAGAAGATAGATCAAAGAATGCTGAAGGAGCATGTTCAACTTTCCAAATGGATCAATTCTAAAACTAAGTACTCTAAGATTTCTACGGAAGCATGATAAAATAGAAGTGACTAGAATGACAGTCGATCACAAAACTACCCGACCTCGTGCATCGAATAAACGTGTAAAATTATGGCTGCAGATGAAAGATTAAATCAAATTCTACTTTCGACAAACATCTCCGATTCTTACTTTATTAAAGTAGATTTTTATTAATCTCTCTTCTTTAGAAGTTCATAATTTCACGCGGTATTCATGAAAGCTGGTCGGATACTTTTGCGATCGACTGTATATCGTTCTCCGGTTGCGATCGATCGACCGACACGACCCGCGATTGATTTTCACTCAGCGCAGGCATAGACTTATTCCTTGTATTTTCGGGACAGTTTTATATTTTTGTCACGGCCGGGACCGCGTCCGAAGTCGCCGGTGTTATAAAACATCATTTATTATCGTACGATATCTATTACATTTCGATAGGTCGTGTCGGTTTATCGGCTGGAAGACAATAATCGATAAAAATAGAGGGTCAAAGGCTAAAGGGCAATACGTGTCACGGGCCTTGTTCAATACGCATCGGCGATCTCGCAACGACTTTGTTTCATTGATTTTCCCACTAATTCAACTGCGGCTATAAAATTGCACGATGTACGAGAGCGCGCGATAGGACGAGGGGATTTACATACACGGACGCACGTACGCCTCGTTTATAAAAGTTAGAATAAAAACCGCAACCCTGGCGGACCCGATTCTTTTTTATTGCAATTATTTTTTAGACCAATGATAGATTCGATTCTTTAAAAGGGGGCCAGCGTTAAAATTTACATTCCTCTTCAACTTCCTTCTACAAATCGAGTCAGACGTCGATCACTCCATTTTTACTGTTCATCCTTTTAAAACGGTGGCCCCGTTCAATTCGGTGTGACACACCGCGAGATTCCTACGGGCCGAATATATATCGCATGACTCACGCATGAATTTCTGAGATTCGGGAAATCTGTTGAATAACAATGAACGAAATTTATTCAAATGGAAGAATGAAAGGCGCTGTTCAAATTGGAATAACAAAGTGAGCGATGGTCAGTTATATGGGTTCATTGAATATACCGCGCCGCGAGCTTTGTATCGGTACCGTAATATCGGACAACTTTTTCTTCCCCGATATTTGTGGATGCAGATTTAACAAGAAAACTTCAAGTGCTCGTTATCGTATTAAAGTTGATAACTTCACCAACCGAGTAATGCCATAGCGGATGATAAGATACAACAGTTGCTGAGTGGCTTTCAAATTTAATTCTCGCCGATCGTAAAGGTGAACAAATTTTTTATCAACGGGAAACTTATTGATTTAAAACATCGATAAATGACTCGTTTTTTACCCTCAATGTTACATTTAAGAATTTATATTATTCGTAAGGCACCCTTCGTCGTTGCGGGAACGTCGCGTGCGTATTAACGAGTGGAATTCGACAATGGGGACGTCGGTGACAGACACAGAGTACGAGAGTAGAGAGATGATGGTAGAAAGATCGGTTTGTCTTTTTTTATTCGGCTCATACCGGCTCGACGGCTTGCCCTCTCACAGAACGTGGTAAGAACGTGAAACGTGAAAACGTGATCGTGAAATACGAGGGGGACAGCTCACGGGCCCCTGGTCCGGTTGGAATATTTACCGCACTCTTTACCTGCAGTCCCCATATTGAGAATGCTGATCTCCCCGAAGTAGGAACCCGGTTTAAGGGTAGCGAGGACCGTCTTCCCGTTATCGGCAACCACCTGCAGCCGGCCTCTGTTCACTATGTACATCTCCTTGCCTACCTCACCTAAGACAGATTTAGTAGGGAAAAATTTAAATACGCACAAATCCCGCTGAAATCCTACACCCATCTTTTCTCATCACATTCTCCTAATCGTGTCAAATAAGAATAAAACGAGCAAAAGGCACGCGGTTATAATAATAATTTCCAGCATAATTCCGCGTAGCAGTAATTATTAAATGTATAGTTCGCTTAACAGGAAAGAACTCTGTTAAAATAGGAATTCTGCTTACGTTAATGCAAGTCGTAAAGTCCTCGGAAGAGAGCATTATGATTTATGTTCATTGTGAGTTGTGCTCTCGAACCTCCTGTTCTCTCCACTCAACGCTCTTTGTATTAGCCTGAGTTTCTCCCACCAAACAAGGAGTTGTAATTCAAGCATAGCCGTGTAATAACCCGTGCAAGTACATTAGGAATTATAGCTTTACTCTTGATGCAAAGATTTCGTTACTTCTCTTTAGCCAAGATATAACTTTAGCTCTCTAATAAAGTAATAACTGTTTCTCCGCTGTTAAGAGGCTGTTTGCCTAAACACTGTTCTGGCAATTAAATAATAATAGAAACTGAGAGACATTCGTTCTCGTATCGGTTCTCTCGTACTCAAAGAATTCTGCTATCTTTATTTAAAAAACGGAGTCTGTTCTGATAATATTTCCTGGAGTGCACCACTTCCTCGGATGATAAAGTCCCGAGCTATTACGGCTAAACGAGCGCTAGCGTATGATGGAACGCGCGAGTAGTTTAAGAAAGTCACGGGCCNTAGGATATAACTTTAGCTCTAATAAAGTAATAACTGTTTCTCCGCTGCTAAGAGGCTGTTTGCCTAAACACTCTTCTGGCAATTAAATAATAGAAACTGAAAGACGTTTGTTCTCGTATCGGTTCTCTCGTACTCAAAGAATTCTTCTATCTTTATTTAAAAAACGGAGTCTGTTCTGATAATATTTCCTGGAGTGCACCACTTCCTCGGATGATAAAGTCCCGAGCTATTACGGCTAAACGAGCGCTAGCGTATGATGGAACGCGCGAGTAGTTTAAGAAAGTCACGGGCCGGGAGGTTGATCTCGCGGGCGAAGTAGTAACGGACAGTCATAAGTCGGCCCGAACTCCCCGCGGGCGCTGGCTGCGAAATAGTGATGCAACCGAAGTACAGTCAGCCATTAGGCAACCGTGTCGCGTCGAGTAGCGGCAAATCGACATATGTACGTGTATCACGTAACATCTCACGCTAAAGTGACGGGTGATATCGTTAGGCTTCTAAAGAGAATTTTCCATCTAGGAGAAACTTTTTAAAAAAAAGTAATAAAATATATGATTATTCGATGTCCTGAATTTTGATCGCCTCGCAGGTTATTATTTAATTCCTGTCATTCGTAGCGAACTGTCGATATTTAATCAAAGTGCGAGAATAATCGCGTGTAGCTGTTTTATAAAGCGCGTTATTTTTTTTTTTTTTTATCAAATGGAACTGCTTCATCCGCGCGGTGATTGAAAAGCGTTTGGGAAAATAAAATGGAGAGAAACTTTTAGCAGAGTGCCAGCCAGTCACTCAGCACGAGTGATTTCCACGATCTGCACCATGGCTGGTTATCTTTTCGAATAAAGTATTTCGCTCATAACTGCGCCTTCTAGATACGCTATTGGCAACGAGGCCAAGTGGAAAGGGTAGGCAATCGCTTTGCCGCCCCCCGCATCGCCCCCCTCGCTCGACCTGGGTACATCTCTTGGCGGGTGTCCAAATGCTCGTTCTAAAAGCACCGTGTCCAGGAAAAGCGTGACGCGGAAGAAAAAAAAAACATGGAGACGGGTGAAGAAACAGGAAAGGGCGGGGGCGGGGGGAGAGGAGGAAATCGGAAGTGTAGAAGCTGTAGCTGTACCTTTGCGACAGATATAGTCGCCAGGTGAGAAGAGAATGGGTCGCAGTCTTAACACGAGCTCGCACAGGAAACCGGCCTCTGTGTTCTGAAAAATTTCCACCCTCTTCAACGTATCCAGGTGCACGTTTATCGCGATCTCGGCTTTCAGCTTGTCTGTAACATTTCAAAGGCAGGATTATTTTAAAGAGTCTTACATTTTCCTATTTGTTCGAGTTAGAGGTGCTCCGCACCCTTTTTCCACCGTAAAGAATTTAAGAGCGATAGTTTTAATTTTTTTTTCTACCCGTCTACTTCTGGCGCTACGTGTAAAACGGTTGCGACCTACATATATTTTAATATTTTAAAAGCTCGTTAAAGGTTTTGACGGAAACGTAGAAAAAAGGAGCTCACCGGGGAGGCAGCTGACGGCCTGCTCCTCGTCTGAGCATTTCTGTGTCAGCCAAAGGTAGTCGAACCATTTGATCACTTTCACCTGAAGGTGTTCCGGCACCCGCCGCATCCTCATGTACGTTTTCACGCCGTCCAGTTTCGCTGCAAACCGAATCGAACAGAATTTTAAATAAAACGACGAAACAACACAAAATACTAAAAATGGCAGTGCATTTGCTCGTTCCTGTTGACATTTGAGAGCTTTAGAATTTGTTTCACTCGTGTAAACCATTCCTGAATTGCAAAAAATGTTTTACAAATCATGTCGTCGAGCGTTTTCAATATTTGATCGCGTTAGCTCGCACTTCAAGCAGTTTCAAACGCCCTGTTACGCAACCAGAGCCGCGATAAAAGTGTTTGTACCTTTCACGCCGCGCGCGACGGGAGATCGAGAGCCGGAGTTAAGTGAAAATTTTATTCACGTTGCCGAAACTGATATTTGATGCTCGAATTAATTAGCCGACGGGGTGGAGAAACGAGTGGGTGGACGCGGTGACTATTGGCTCGAGGAACGATGCCTTTTTCGTGCCGGCGCGCATCCGTTCTGCGGGATGCGTTGAACGGTTCGCAATTTATGAAAATTAAACAACGGGACGACAGGCGGTCGCCGCCGCGTAGTCACGTTTCGCCCCTGCTGCCGTGAATTTAGCGGGATCTTTGTCGAGGAAAGTGCGCATTGCATTCGAAATCTGTTTTTGCGGACGCTCTTTCAACGCCCTCATCGTTCCCGCAAATGTTTTCATGACCTAGATTTACGTAAACCGAAATTAGAAGAAAAGCAAACACATTGCGCGGCGCCCGCGACGCGAATCGAGTTTTGGAAACTGGCTGCTGAAGAACATTTTCGAACTGGATTATTTGTAAATTCTATTAGCCAGTCGGACGTAACGTTCTGCTGCCGGTACTTTGAGCGGTAAACTCGATTTCGCGTGAACTCAATTTAAAAAAAAAAATAATTTTTACCTCGTTCGGTGAAAAAATGAAGCTTTTAAGTAATTACGGATTGCGAAGCTCGGCGCCGGCTGCGCGTGTAATTTCCGCGGGATAAAACTATCAGCGAGCGATGTTGACATCGCAATATTGTGGTTTATCAGGCGTGCAATCATTGCGCGGGTCGCGGATCAATCGCAATTCAGTGAAACGGAAAACCAAGATACGTAACAGTTTCACCAGGATCACATCATAGGAGCCCCACAGGTATCAATACCGTAAGCCGTTCCAAGAATAAGAAAACACGCGATCCGAGTAACTCAAAATATTTTATCCACCACATTATCCAGCAGAATCTCCCGGGCAACTTAGCGATTTTATTTCTCGTCCGACGACTTCCATTATTGACCGGCGAAGAGCTATAGGAAACGCCATCTCATTCGGGTCTGGACAGACCCCCTGACCACCGTAAAAACGGACCCCGCTGCAGACGCGCGCAATTACTATAGTTTTTTCCTCCGCGTTGCCTTTTCGTTAGCGGCGCATTCAGTCGAACGTCCGTGTTTCCTGAAACGTACGATTTTTCACCCGACTCGCATTTTAATGTCCATCGTTTTGTGCCGGCGTTGCAGTGCTCGCGAGCCGCGCCGCGTCGGGGGTAAAATAAAAGTACTCGGACCGGCGGCGGGCGGCGAGGACTAACGACCGATACGTGCTCGCTCGCAATAGAAATCCAACAGTCTTCGTGGGCAAGTGTAATTTCGCGAGTGTTACGCTCGTAAAAAGCCGGCGCACCGGATTCAAAGAGTTCCGTATAACCGGTCACGGAAACGTTCTAAACCGGATATATCGATCGGCACGCGACGTCACGTTTTCAACACCTCCCGCGCGTGATTTAGTTAACGACGAACGGTTTAACTGATCAACGCTATAAAATAAGGTTCTACGTTCGCGACCATGAATTTCCGTTGTACACGTACGTAGGTAGCGTGCACAAACAAATGTAGGGCCAAAAATGTGTTATCAGTTATGCACCGTTTAATACGATCAGTATTGTACCTGTTATTAATGAACTAGTTTGTCGTCGCAACAAATATGCTCATGGACATCGAGGGCCCTACGCACGAGAATCTATTAGCTGTGCTAGCAGTGGATTAATCAATAGCATCGCTAAATTCAATGATATTACTGATGATTGTATATTACTAAATAACACAACGAGTCATTATTGATTATGGTCAGAATATTAATCCTAATTAATAGTTGCCAAGTCTATTTGTATTTATACAATAAAAATAATAGAAAATGTGCACTTAAGCGGCGGTTGTTCGTCAGGATTGCTCTGTGACTATTTCAACTGACATTAACGCTGTTAACACATTGCTTACTGCAATTTCTTCATCTTATCTAGATTAACAAGTGTATGAATGTACGGGCGACGTTAGACGATCCGGAGAAGCTCCCACAGTCATCTCCTTTGTGGCTCTCTTCGCAGCGCGCGTAGTTGTCTGTACAACCAGGCAAGTTTTGCTCAATCCACTCAGCTAAGTGAGAGGAAATTGGTTAGGCAACTGTATATACACGTCTGGCAGGGAACTTGAAACTGAATCGGTCGGAACAGTCATTTAAACGGACCGGTAATCAAAGACTGTTTTTAACCTAATTGCCAATACCCGAGCACCGAATTGGGCAGGAATCCCCGGATGTGCATTTTCGATATACATAAGTATGCGTTACGCTGTTCAACCGCTGCTGCTTTAATCACGAATTTCCATAATTAACAGTTAAGCCGAGCCTAATTAATTACTATCACAATACGATTGATACCTGATAGCCAATTTTCCATTAATATACGTCTCATTATACGAGTATAATATTTAAATAGTACTACAAAATACAGGATACATCACTTTAGATGTTTTCTAAGAACGTTTAACGTCGGCCATAAAACGAGAAAGAAAGGGTTAATAACCCAAGGAACGTGTTCATTCGCGATCTTGTCGCCAGGAAATCCGATCTCCGGTTTCTTTGCGGCAAGAAACGTCCCGGTTGGAGCCGGGCCAAAAAAGCCTGCCTATTCTTTGATCATTTTCAGCTGAATTTAGTGTTACCGTGCGGAGTGCGTTATCGGTATCGTCTCCTGCCATGTTTCTTCTGGGCCGTCGCCCAGGAGCTGCGGCCGGCCCAAAGGAGGCGACCGAACGAACCATAAGCCGGCGCGGCACGGCGAGAACGAGAAAGTTTAAATTGCGCCGCTACCGTCTATCACGGCTCGGTTGTCGTTTATTCGGCTGGTTGGAAGCCCATTTCCGATTGAAACCAACCTCGTCCACATCGCGCCGCGCCGCCCGAAACTTTCTTCCGTCTCGTTCTCAATAGGATCCGGCTATGTCTCCGAACGTAACTTCGTCAGCCCCGAACGTGAGCCGCGTTCGCATCGCTGGCTGTAAAACCGAGCGACGGGACCGACATTATTACTTATGCATTGACTGACCTCGTAAGAGTATCTTTCGTCTCGTGTTCTCGAGAAATCAAGACTTGTACGGACATTAGATCGCCTTACAATCGGCTCTGTTTCAAAAAACAGATGTGTATTTTGTCTGAAACTGTTTTATTAACGAAATTGGAATATTTAATGAGCCGTGAGATATTGAAGCGTAACGAATCGAGGGGTGGAACGATATTCGAGCACGACGCGATCCGCGGAATTCGGATTTGACATTTTTACGGCGGCGATGGTTTAACATAATTTCATAAGAAGCATTGTCTGCATGTCTCCCGCCCCTCTTCCTTTCCGCTTGATTTAATATTCCGAACCGATTGAATATTTAATTTCAATCACCATCGACGCTCCTAGGATACGATTTGACGTTTCATATCCTGGCGAACCTAATTTTAGTCTAACTGAATTGTTGATCAGGCTATCGCCCCGATGCAAAATTGATCACACTTTCCGCGACGCGTTACACAAATACGCCGCGAGATACACGCACACAGGCATGTCGAAAACGTTCATATTGATTGAACAGAAGATTCGCAATTCGTACAATTGCAATTAATTGCTTTTGATCATTTGGAACGTTCTATTGGGAATAAACAATTCGATGGTACCGATATTATAATAGAAAATTAATCAATTCTATGAAATGGAACTCCTATTTCCATTATCGATAAAAAAAATACCGAGACCGTTCTGTTCAGAAGAGAAAATTATGTTGCATCTACTTCGATCTGAGCGCAGTTTCGAAACTGCAATGCGGTATGGCATCGAGACGAGGGTAGCCGTGCGGCGTTCTATATTCCTTGTCACGGTACAGGACAATTCTTAGGCCGCGCGTCCGCGGACTTAATTTTCGCGTTTTCGGCAGCGTCTTCCGGTCCGATGATCAGCCGCGTCGGATAATCTGTAACGAATGGCAGTACTAAATTTTGCAAACCGGCGGCGGCGCGGCCGATTCCGGCCGTCCGGCCAGGTAAGAGGGCATAACGTATAGATTAAAGGCTCGACGTTAATCCGCGCTGAAACAGACCGGTGCCGTTTGTCCGAATAGAATCTAATCCCGCGCGCGCGGGTACGTGTACATACACGCATACACGATCGGGTATTAGGGCACCGACGCCGTCGTCTACGTCGTTCCGGCAAAGCGTGCCAGAATCAGCGCGAGCTTCTTCGCTGCCGATCCCAGCGGCGGCGCCCGCCTTGTCTGCACTGATATCGCCCGCTGGATCCCGATTGACGCGATAGCGTCACGTACTCGTGTTCCCCGTCTGATCGGCCATCGATCCGCCCACGCTCCGCTGTCCCGGCCGCCTAACGTTCGTCGAAACATCAAAGAGAACCTTGCGGATGTTTGATCTGCGAGCGGCAGCAGCCACTGACGAAACGCATTATGAAGCAGGCTATAGGCGAGATCGGCGCATTCGGTACCGATCGACAGGCCTGCAGGATTTATTGCCAAATTGCGTGCGCCGACGTAATCGAGATCGGCGCTGCGTGGGGCTGGCGACAGAATCGGGGCGCGCGAATCGGCATGTTTTTTATTAACGTCGTTTCTGCCGCGTTAATGACACTCGAGGCAATAAATGCAGTCTGGAGCTGTTGCAGTTAAGCGAGCCAGCAGCAGCAGCGGCGGGGTGGTTTCAGTTCGTCGGCGACAGATCGATGACGTCAGCGGATCCGGCTATTTTTAGCGGCGCGAGTAGTCTATGCCGCGGCTGCTCGGAAGGGGACGCTGGAGGGGTTGTAAAGCTGGTGACATCCCTGGAGTGTGCTCTACTCGACTCATTCATCCTCCTGACCCAGAGAATGGAATGGAAGAGGAAGGCGAAGTGGGTGGCTCGCGCTGCTGCCTGACGCCGACGACGCCGGAATGCGTGCGCACCGCCACGTCTTTTGTTCGCATTCAAACGATTCTTATACAGGGTGGACGGCGTGTGTACAGGGCGTCGACGAAAATGGACACTTTTCTAAAGCCGATTCAGGCCCCGAAGGACGAGAGTCAACGGTAATAAGATTGCGTCCCGGCCGCCGTATTCCGGCGAGAAACGGGTTTCCGAATCCGTCGGGTACACGTGCACCCGACGTTTAACTTCCATTCCGAATGCGATGCAACCTTTTAACGGAATGGCCAATTCTTTTCGTTCCTTGATTGGATTCTGACAGCGAATTTTACGTTGTTTGTATAAAACCGGATGCAGATCAACGTTTAACAAATGGACTGAATTAGAGGGGAGGAAATATAAGAAAATTCGGGAAGTAGTATAGAACCGGTCGGCTGATGTATTACTCGGTTTCATTAAAGATAGAAACAGTCATTTGATTAACCGCAGGATTCGATTATCCGAGCGTCACGATTAGTTCGGATAATCGAACTTCCACCGTGGAGTTCGAAAGGATGGAACGTTCCACGAAACATCGTTCGATCAAAGAAACCATTACTGGAAATTGAACGATGCCGATAGATAAGCAAGGTCCAAGATATATACGCCTATCTCTGTGGACGGATTCCATCGGGGGATTCGGACCGTTTCGCTTCGCTCGCCTTTGCTGATGGACAATCCTTCGGCGTAGCTACGTCCTGTTTGCGAGGTCGACAGGCATCCATGCGGATCACAGATGCGCTCCCTTTATTCAAGAATATACAATACTGTCATATTTTTGCATAGTATTGCACTTACGTTCGCAGTTTTATTATTCGAAAATGCATTATTTATTTCGCGTCGGAGAGCGAAACTTTACTGTCGAAATATCTCTGCGAATGAAAATTAACCTGGTTGTAGTAAAGCAGGAGCATTGATTTGATTGTGAGTGAGAAGAGTTCGACGAGTTCGATTCACTGGCGTTTTATTCGAACAAAAGAATTTCCTTTCGCTGCGAACGGCTGAGATACGATTTATCATTTCCATTTTCGCGACCGATTGTTCCCGCCCGCTCCCCCTTTACATTACGTTGCATCCATTCACCTCGTGATTACTAATGAGAACGAAAAAACGAGCGAAACGAAGGAAACGAGAAGGAAAAACGCGAGGAATCCCGCCCGTTTGCACCGCAATATTTTCTCGGCGATTGTTCAGCCAGGCGAGATCAATCCTCATCGAGGGCACACGTGCTGTAGGAAAGAACGCGTGGTAATTTAGGAAATTGTTCGGGGAAGTCCGCGGGTTTTAAAGCGATGGGAAATAAAGAGATTGGGAAATAAGGGGAAACACTTTTGGCCAGTGGACGAAGAAGATTTTTACGACCGCGCCGGTTGATAAAGTTAATGTCATCCCGAAGAGGAGGAGGCGGTTAAACCATCATGATCAACGTTTCGTCTTACGTTTTGGAGGGCTGCGTCGCCCTCCAGGTTCCGCCCGCGATGGTCATTTTGCTACCGACTATCTTCCTCGTTTCTCCGCGAATTNTAGGAAAGAACGCGTGGTAATTTAGGAAATTGTTCGGGGAAGTCCGCGGGTTTTAAAGCGATGGGAAATAAAGAGATTGGGAAATAAGGGGAAACACTTTTGGCCAGTGGACGAAGAAGATTTTTACGACCGCGCCGGTTGATAAAGTTAATGTCATCCCGAAGAGGAGGAGGCGGTTAAACCATCATGATCAACGTTTCGTCTTACGTTTTGGAGGGCTGCGTCGCCCTCCAGGTTCCGACCGCGATGGTCATTTTGCTACCGACTATCTTCCTCGTTTCTCCGCGAATTGCCTCCGAGCTAGTCTCATACGGGGCATTTGTCGTTGTTTTGTTGCCATAGACTGCTGTAATAGTTGTCCTGCTCTAGAATTCCGTGCTCGTCGTTTAAAGTGTTTCACAGTGGTCTCGTTCCGAATCGCTGTGGCTTCTTGTCCCTTCTTACGGCTTTTTGTTACCTCATTACGTTTGACTGATCATTAATTTCTTTCTGGCTTCGGTGTAAAATCTTTGGAACGAACGGAAACAACACATTTTTACAGAACGTCCAGACGTTGACGAAATTTTATTTTATTGATATCTGGAATACGGCGTTTTATGCGTTCATAAAAAAAGATATTAACTGAGAAATTGTGTGTGATATCAACGCGGATAACCGTAATGCGAAAATTCGAGGATGAAGAGTCGAAACATATTTTTCATTCGCCGATACCGAAAACTACCGGTTGAAAAAAGGTTTTCACGTTATTTTTCGGAGCAAACAATGAAAGCTGTTCCCATGATGAAGCCGCAATTTCGGTGAAATAAAATCGGCGAACAAAATGACAAAAAGAGAAAATACGGATAGATAAAATCATACCCGATCTCCGAGATGCGATGAATAAAAAAAAAAACACCGGGGTTTCGCAAACCGGGAACGGGTCGGGCGGGGTGGGAGGCGGCCGCAAACTGCTCGATTTTTCGTGTACGGATTGTCGGCGTTTCGATTAATTGGTGTTTGAATGATGAAACCGTCGCATTGGTCACGGGTATCGCGCGGAGCTGGCAGGGTTTTACCGAAAATCTCGGCGATACCGACCCGTATCACAATATTATCACGGTTGATCTCTGATCCCTAGGGACAAATACCCGGGAATATTCGCCTCGTCGATAGGACCGTGGCCAGCGAGAGAGGAGCGTGACCGGTGCGCGCTCCCAAGCAGAAAGTTCCCGGTTTTACGACCGCCCGGCTGGCAATCCGAAAAAGACGATAAAAAACGCATCTATTTTTTAATAGTCAAGCATTATCGGAGCAGGTACATGAATTTTTTAATAGCTACTTCGCGAAACGTAGGTAGGAANTAAAAACGCATCTATTTTTTAATAGTAGTAGCAGGTACATGAATTTTTTAATAGCTACTTCGCGAAACGTAGGTAGGAAGTTCTCATGCGGAATTTTAATGCTATTTAGCATAGTAAAGTTTGCTTTGCATCGTTAACACGTGGAACGTATAATTTCCTCCCTCTCCGCTGAAAATTCCGCGCAGAAATATAGAAAATGATTTTGGGAGCGAGAGTGAATCGTTGCACTTTTTGCAAACGCGGTAAACGCGGGTATAAAATATTTGCGTTCGGTACGATCGATTTGAACCATTTTCAGGGCAACCCATTTTTGCCAGCGGTCTGTGTACGCATGGAAAACTATGCGGCTCTTTGAGCCATCCACGCGCAGGCCGGTAAAATTCGAAACAGTTTCAGGGATCGTCAATTCCCAGCAGGCTCGCGTGCCAACGATGGCGCGGGTGCACTGTAGCTAAAAGCAAGCGGCGCGAACGCAGCGTGAAAATTCATCGCGCGTTTCGGGCCCCGGCAGCCGGCAGAAGCAGAAGCAGAAACTCGATTGCGCGAGTAATGAGACGCCGAGCCCGCCGCGTTTCATTCCGTCACGCGAATAGATTCGTCGAACATTCCGTGGTAATCCAATAATTCGCTACGCTAGCTACGGCCGTATGGCAGAAATTGAAATTTAACCCAATCCGCGACAGGTCTAAGTGGCAATCTCACATAACACCGCGACGCTCATCGTTTCCGGCGCCGTTTCTTCGAAGGGGTCCCCGTCCCGATTAATAGATCATTATCGCGAGAAAGAGAGAGAGAAAGAGGGAAAAAGCGAGTGAATCCCTTTCCGTTCGTTCGCGGAAAATCGGCCACCGTGACAGTTCCTACTAGAATGTTTGCGCAAGACGTCGTCTTTGTCCGCCGGTTCCACCTTCCGAGGAGGTATTAATCTTCGAGCGTTCCCTGACGTCACTCATCTGCTCTTCGACAAATAAAAGAATAGATGAAAGAGGCATTCAAATAACTAGTCCACGACAATCTATTCCGTTCCTCTATTTCCTCGAGATGGAAATACGAGCTGGGAGGTACGTAGAGATACGGTTTGTGTGTACGCTCTTCTTCAATCACGCTGTCGGTTTTCTGCTCGTATTTATTCTGCCGTTGTCGAAACTCTGACAGAACGGTTGATTTTCGAAAAAAAATTCTCTAAATCACAATTTCATCGCAGGCCGCACTGTCGTCGCGGACGTCCGTAAAAATTTAATAAAACACAAATCTAGAATCGTGACGACTCGCAATTAATAAAGTCTAAATCACTTCGGACTGCCGCCAATCAATACATTCTTCGGCATTGTGGGAATGAAATGAAAAATCTAATAAAGAAGCAGCCTGTCTTAGGGTATGGGAATGTGCCAACATCTTTCATGGACGCTGTATTTACGAGCGCGCCGCAAATCTTATCAACGGGACGGGCGGCGGAGCGGAGGATCGGGGGCGGCCCGAACAAAAGATGGATCGATCGGCGATCGCCGGGTTTTTAGCAATTACGTGTCGGTATCGTAGGACTAATCGAGCAATCAATTCTCGCGGGGGTCGCAACAATGCGGAACGAACGGCATCACGATCGCGGAACACTTCAGTTTACTAGGCTCATTGAATAACCGCCGGCTTGCGTGCAACGACTGCGCCGCGGCGACGGCGGCGGCGACGCATTGTATCGAACAATGACAACGGCGCCCGCTTTTCGTTTCGCGTTCGCATTCGCGCCCACCTTCTCCACTCTATTATCCCGGCCCGGTGTTTCGTATAGTTTAGGGCTCCTGTGGCAATTTATCTCAGCATCAGGCCATTTTCCAGCGACCGGTGTAATTTATGCGTTCTCAGGACGTGCCGGTTTAAACGAACTACATATTATTAGCTGTTGGCGCATTGAAATGCCGATTTCTCGAAAATATACTGAGAGAACTGGAAACGATCTTCGTTACACAGAATGCTACGAGTATTTGTTTCGTTAAATCTATGATGAAACAATTCCTTAAGACTGTATGGGCGATATATTTAAACGATACCATCATCTTAAATTTCTTATTACAGATTCCTATTACTATTACAAAGATAGCTGTAAAATTTTTAATCAATTCATGGGTTTTTTGAAAAATTATAGTGAGTTAAAATTTGCATGTATTCTTATGGTAATCAGTAATAACCCAAGTAAAATTATATTTTGATCTCGAAAATAACCCAGAAAAAATGATAAAGCATTGTTGAAAAAACTTCGTATCGAATTGTCAGTGTTTTATGAACAAGTTTCTAAAAAACCAATCATCATTCATGGGCTTTAAAGAAAGTTATTGATTAAAATATAATAAAAGAAATTACAAATTCATCGAACAGAGGACGGAAACGTGGCATTACTATAGTTCATATAGCAACAAATATACTATATGTATAGATATTTAGATATGACTGAGGTACAGCTAGTAACAATTATTCTTAGCCAGCTCCTGCGTATGTGTCCCGCTAGGGAACGCACACTACATTACAACATTGAAAGAATTAAATTCTTTCAAGTGACGTTTTAATTTTATGTGATACTTCTGGTAAAAAACAATTATTGCACGTCCAATATCTCGTCCAACCACAATTGTCCCGCGGTATCATCAACATTCTTAGAATTCCTGGGCTCAAGACGTTAGACCCGAGCGACCCAGCTAACGATACGAAAATCGCGTTAATCGTTTCGTACCTCTGCTAATTGAATCACGCGGACATAATTAATCTGGATTAAAAAAAGTCCGCTATTTGATTTGACAGAATTTCTCATGATTGGGACTGGGAAAGACTGGGAAGTCTCATCCTCATCCAAATCGTTCCTAAATACTAGTATTATTATTAACGAACTGTTAGCATTTAGAAAAGAACGATTTGTTAAAATTTGTGGGGTTAATGTATTTTAAGCTTCTTGTACATTGCTATAGTGATCGGGTAATAGTCGCGCGATATTGGTTTCGGTTATTGGAGTTTGATGGTCGTTACATTCGATGTAACACAGTCGGGGGGCTGCTTAGACTGTACACGATGTAAATGTAAACGGCGAAAACAGCTGCGAACGTAGCTAACGTGAAGACGGCCGTTTCGAACCCTAAAAGATCAATTTAGAAAAGAAATTCTTAATTCCAACAAACGACGTGACGTAAAACTAATAAATTAATATTGTTTAATTTAATCTCATTACGCGCCTGGAGCGTGAACTCCTTAATCTTTTTAAAGAGGATGGAGTATTACAAACTATGGCAGTTTCATGCCTGCCTACGCACAAAGTTTTCAACACCCTAAATACGTCTCTTCGCAGTTCGATTCCCGAGTCGCTTATGGAATTTGACAAAGCCGATTAAAGCGAGCGGAGAATTTCAAATTTCGTTCGACTTTTCGACTTGGCGTTTCGTCGAAAGGGCAGAGGGAAGATCTCGGGGAGTTTCAGCGTGAGATTCTCGCGCTGCTTACGAAATTTCGTCGGAAAGCCGATTATATAATTGACGCGGGCGAGCCGGGCAAGAGGTATCGCGGTGAAGGATCCTCTCGCGGAGATCGTTCGACTTCAGATCCGAGACTTAATGTTTTCGGATGAATACAAATTTCCTCACTTTCTTTATGATACGCTTCCCATTCGCATTCCGCCTCCGAAGGCCATCTCGTACCAGCTGTGTCCTCATCTGGCTGGCTGCCTGCGGTAGTTCTTCTCGACTCTCCTGGTTCATCTCCAGTAGCTTCTTTTTCTTCGACAGCCGTTTCTTCAACAGCCGTTTCTTCCTCCGCCTCTACGGCCGCTTCTACAGTATATCGTACGAACATGTACCTTTCGTTCTAGCACACGATTCATAAAAACTTGGTGGTTATTTCGCCGCTCATTATTCTGCTACTTGCTCGTTAAAAGTATTTTTCCTGTCGTATGAAATATTTTTTCGCGTCGCCTTGAAAACGCGAAAATGTAAAAGTTATTTTTTGTTTCGCGATTTCACTTTCAAAGCTTTTTAACTATTCCTCGCTTGACATGCATATGTATGCAACGTCCGCTTGTGTCAGAAAAATGTATAAAAAACTGCTTTCGTTTAACCTGCGCTTACGTAAGGTTAGTCCGACTTGAGTCCCTTCTGGTAAATTTTCGTTTTTTATTTTACCATAGCGGAATGTTTTATAATTTCTTTTTCATGTAAATTGTATTCTTTTTTCGTAAGTAAATGTTATAAGTTTGGAAGCTGATTATGGGACGAGACTTTGATAGAGACGATTGTAGTGTCGCGAATTGAAATTCTGCAAGAGGAATATTCCAACGTTTTAGTACCTTGCGTCTCCCCTTCGCCGTTCGCCCCATTCTCCGCCATGTCCTCGAACTAATCCAGTCCTCTGAAGCTGCTCGGTGTAAGAATACACACAGGGGTGTTCTAAATTCTTTCGATGGCGTCGATCGAATCTCACGGTCCCAGCGTCATCGTAAAACAACCGAGCCAGGAGGAAGGAAGGAACTCGCTAAACCTTTGCCGAAGTAACTTGCGCTGCGTCCACGCCGGGGAGAAGAGAGGCAACTTTCAGCGGCCGGCCGGCGGCGGCGGCTCGTTCTCTTTTTCGCGGGATCGCTGAAGTGAAATCGTCAATTGGGACGTCCTTAGTTAGCGGACGAGTCGGTAAATTTACCCAGGGACTCTGCTCGGTTCAAGCTGTCGTTAAAGCACAAAAGGTTCTCCCTCCGTTCTCCGTTCTCGCTCCGGGGACGAGCTTGCGCTACGAACTTCTCCCGATGTCAACGAATTAATCTGCCTCCGGTGATTACGTGGCTAAACGAGTCCCTCTTTGAGAGCGTCGCCGCGTTTCCCTCCGGTGATTTTCTGCCCGGCCCGGCCGATGCAAATTTATGATAAGTGCGGGAACCCAGCCGAGGAAAACCGCGTCCTTGCTCGGTGAAAGTGAAGCTTTTCCAGCCCAAGACACTGGACAGGACATAGAGAAGGGTTACAAGGGATTTCACGGGAAACAGGATAACTAAGTGAAAGTAGTAACAGGTTTTGTAAATCGAGAAGAATGATCCTTTACTATTTTGCATTTCATAGGATAAGATAGTTAGGACTTTAGTTTAATTTTTGCACACATTCCAAATTTACGTATTAGCAAATTGTGAACTTTGTTATTCACTATTTTCAGCCAGTATGAACTGTTCCGTTTCTCATCACGGTAGTTTTAAATCTTGTTTTCGACCCGCGACGCTTCTGACCATAAAACAAACTCCGGCCAGCGGATTTTAATTCACGTTCAAACTTTATAATCCCCCCAGCGGCGGGGAAATATTCCACTTGAAAAAATTCGAAAAATACTTGCCCGGGTGATCATTACTTACATGAATTATTAGAGCCAGTCCCGATAGATTACTAGGATTTGTGGGTCGGTGGCCGAATTTCCTGCCTGTTTTAGTTATCTGTTTGCACGGCGTGTCGATAAATTTTCAACTTTCCTCGCCGTCGATCGGCTCCGCGTTATCGTTTACCGCCGCCGCCTCGACTTCCTCGGCTGTTTTCGCGACTTCCTCTGTTGTTTCCTCAGCTGTTTCCACGAGTTCCTCGGCTGGCTCCGGAAGCGAATCGGCTACTTCGGCGTCCTCGACCGGTTCTTGTTCAACAATTCCCTCCTGCGGTTCCACGACAGTCGATTGGCTAACGAACTCCGGACTGGGTACTGGCGGCAGACTTGGCAAGCTAACACTGTCTTCGGTGATGTCATGCTTCTCTAGGTTCGAATTTACCATTATTATACTCGTAACGTCATTGAATTATACGACCGATTCTCATAAATTAATTCATGGTCTTTCGTATAATAATTTCGAGACGAACCTGCTTGAGCTTCTTCGCGCATCATTGCCCTTAAGTATGCAAGTTTCTTGCAATTGTTCTCTTTGGTACACCCGATGATGGACATTTTTCAATTTCCTACAGCGAGAATTTAACTCGATTTCTTTAAGTGTACTCTATCTGTAAAACTCGTCTGATAATATTTAATAATAACTGAAATTACAGATGTTTCTTATAATTCTTTTGTCGATAGAAGTTTACTGTTTTAATTATACTTGTTTTTCAATTTTAAGCATTGAGGGAGTAATGAGTAACGAACTTGGAATTTCCTGTTCGTGTAGATAATAGCCTACTTTTTACAGCGAGATGAAGAAACGTAGGGCCTTTGTTCCAGCTTGATGAAAAAAGACTATGTCCGTGACCCAGAAGTTTCCTTTAGGGAAGATCGACGAGCATTCCTCTTTGTTTAACAGTATTTGTTTGTGCAGTCCTTTCTATTATTATCTTTCTTGAGTGACGGTTTCCTTATCTCGTCGAGGTACTTGCAACGTCCTTCGCAGGCAGGTGTCCGAAATGTTTCGATCGGCTGACGTTAAACGAAACACCAAGTTATAAGAATCGAGTTTCGTTTTTTTCTAAAGATTCTGAAGCACTTAAAGTAGCCAAGTACTCCGTTATTCGTTGCATTAATTGCGAAGTTTAAAACGCTGAATTTCCATTTTAACAATTATTCCCTATGCATTATTCAATGAGTTTGAAATGGAAACCGTTGTGTCACATGACTTTGTACAGCGTTCGGGACAAATTTTACGGCGGAACTCGAGGTTCAAGTGTAATGGAAACAAGAATACGGCATTTGGTATGTATAAATTCAATTTCGTTTACAAAGGAGCCGGCTTTAGCATGCGTCGTGCGCGGAACTTGGGACGATTTCGATCGGAGGCGTGCACAACAATTTTCGGAACTTTCGGAATTATTTAGAGCTTATTGGCGCAGAAGGAAGTTCTTGATAGACCCGGTATTTATTGAATTACCACGGGTATCGAGCGCCGCCGCCGTCCCGAATATTCCGCACGCCGCAGTTCACGGAACTCACTTCTGTTTCATAATCGAAATTCTTCCCGCTGCGTGCCTTACGTTTTTACTTTGTCCGAGAACAAACGTACAATCCGACTCGGAACGTGGAACTGCGTGCCGCGTTACGAATATGTACCTCGCCAGCGAGTGGAAATAAATAAGTCGGCGGCGACGAGATTAGGCCATTCTCGTAATTAGCGGGTGGCACGACGACGCTTTGAGGACTAGAGTGTTTCACCTATTTTTTAATAGCGGAATTGCTAATGTATCCCACATCTCCCGTCGGAGTGCGTCCTACATTTTAGCGAAATCGTTTCTCTTCATTTTTCGAAAACTAAGATTTTTATGTCATAACTTTCTGCTTTTCCTCCGCGTAGGATGTCTCAAAGGAAGTGCTTTTAGAGAGAAAGAGGGAGGGAATGTAACGTAAGGGGATTGCTTTCCGTTAGGTTTTATTTAGAAACTAATGTAGCGGAGGAGGTTTTCGTTTATTTTTAGTATCTTGTTCAAGGATATTTTCGAGTATCTTAATGGAACATTATTATATCCGATGCCGAGATCTCTAACAACGGAGTATAAATTATTTTATAAAAGCTCTTGGTCTGAAAATCTCAAGCTACGTCGAACGGTTTTTACTCGAGTCTGAAAGATCGAATAATAATATGGAAATCAGTATTCGAAATATCTGGAGCTTTAATTAATCCGAATTAACGCAGTTTTTAATTAAAAAGAAAGTCCGGAGAACGTCGATAATTCCTTTAATGATATTACTTTCGTCGTGAATTAAGCAAAATCTATTTAGCAGAAGAATTCAGTATTGAAAATAGTCAGAACAATCTCGAATCTGTAGAAAGTATGCAAAATTAAAAACAATTCTATAAAAGTTAAATTTCCTTAAATTCAGTTAAGCTACTTCCGGCTTTTAAAATATCACAGTTAATAATCTTAACTTTAACCCTGTTACGGTTTTATCCACTACTTCATAATTTTATATGACAATGTAATAAACCATTTATAATACGAGAGATAAAAGAAGGCATTAAAAAAAATCAGGATACTCGGCAGTATTTAACGTTTTATCGTAGAAGATGAATGACTCGATCGTTACGTACAATCAGTGTCGGATCGTTCGGGTCACAGTCCACGCACTTGCGATCGCAGTCGTATGTATTCGGTGAAAATTCGGTATTGGCTGCAGGACCGACGTCACTCGATTTCGCTGGTGCTTCCTTTTCTTGATCGTTCTGGTTGCTCATTTCACGAACGCGACTCTTCGCGCCCCGAATTTTTATGCGTCAGACATCTTCACAGCCCTCGTCACTCTCTCCACCTTACCAAGGAAATATGAGAATCCCGAGTTCCTCTTTTCGAGGTAAAGTACTTGCGAAGAATATTATACGAGAGATATCATACTACTAGGCACCGAGTATAAGATTTATATCAGGTGCAGTACTATTTTTTACGTTAATAATTTGGATTTCAGTGATTTAAATTACATTGAAAATAAATGAAATATGTTTGGTTAATGGAAAAAGTCGAAATTCCGTATTCGCAGATTTTGTACTGCCAACATAAATATGATTATTAAATTGAACGAAATTCACGCTCCAAATATGTTACTTCGTAAATTACGTTCGCACACGTTGTATTTCTGCAAAATGATTACTCGTTTTTGAGTTTGCCACTGCGTGGGACCGTGTTCCTTTACTCTAATAGATTCAACTAAAAACTAAATTTACATTTGGCAATCAGTTTACTTACTAGGGTAACTCTATTTGCTCTTCGACTGTGAGGAAAATGTTTACCGTTCCGACGGTTCGCGGACGAAACTTGAATAATTTTGAATAGCCAAACAGAATTTTGTGAAGTTACACCGCGAAACGGGAATTTTTCCGCCGAAAATGTATGTAATTGAAACGGCGAGTTACGCCATGTTTTATCCGTTATCCTGTTTGATAACACGTTCATCTTTTGTTCGTCGGCAAAAAGCTGGATTCATGCGTTTCCCTGGGAAAATTTTNCGATCCGATTCTCCCGAGGACGAGCGCAGCAACTGGGAATGCCGGACGAGTTTTATGGCCGAATACCGCGGCCCGCAGTCGCATTAACGCGAGTTGTTCTTTCTGACCGTTGCGGGCACCGTTACCCGTTGTAAATTTCGACAAATAAACGCCGTGCCCGCATAATTACCATTCTAAATGTTGCAATGAAAACTATAATTACAAAGAACGATTTACTTTAATTCTCCGCTACACTCTCTCGTATTTATAATTCGCGATTCACAAAGATTTATTAAAAATATTTATTTCCGGGCGTGCGGTATCGGCCATTAAATCCAAACAATTATCTCATTTTCGGGGATAAATGCTCCGTCCGAAATGACCGTGCGCCAACCGCATTATTATATCGCGAANTGCCACTGCGTGGGACCGTGTTCCTTTACTCTAATAGATTCAACTAAAAACTAAATTTACATTTGGCAATCAGTTTACTTACTAGGGTAACTCTATTTGCTCTTCGACTGTGAGGAAAATGTTTACCGTTCCGACGGTTCGCGGACGAAACTTGAATAATTTTGAATAGCCAAACAGAATTTTGTGAAGTTACACCGCGAAACGGGAATTTTTCCGCCGAAAATGTATGTAATTGAAACGGCGAGTTACGCCATGTTTTATCCGTTATCCTGTTTGATAACACGTTCATCTTTTGTTCGTCGGCAAAAAGCTGGATTCATGCGTTTCCCTGGGAAAATTTTTCACCCAGGCATTTCATTTTTTAATCAATATAGCGCTAGTATATTATTAATTTTTCGAATGTCCATCGATGTTGCAATACATGTTACTTTTTACTGAAATGGTACTGAAATTAATCAGACGTTTCCATATTTTTGGAGATAATTGAAGCAGCAAAATTAACCCGGGTCTGAAGCATCACATGCACTTTTACGAAGCTCGTTGAACGTCAAATTGTTAGTTACCAATGAGTCGAACTTTTCCGTGATAAAAATGTTTCAATTATATTAGACCTACATATTTTACCTCTCTCGGGCATCGTTAATTGGGACTCTTTCAGCGATTCCGTAAAACCGAAATGTTTTGCCCGGTTGCCGTTCGCTTTTGCCCGACGATAATCGATGAACTCCGGCTGGATACAAATGTAATTGCGCTCGTTGTTAATTACATTCAAGGTAATTACGTTCGCCGTTAACGAGCGCGTTCCTGCGCTCCCGGTTGCAGTTTCGAAAAAGCTTTCCGGGAAAGCCGGCAGCCGCCGGGAAAATAGCGCGAGAGCGAAGTACACAGAGTCGACGGACGGAGGAACGGCGAACAGGACGCAGAACAATGTTTTTGCGATACCGCGAGATAATATTTTTGTTAACTCGTTAACGAGGTTAACCCCTCGTCGCGTGCCGTTTCACGTTTCAGAACTGACAGTTTGTTCGATAAGAAATTTCTGACGGAGTACACCATGAATGATCCTTGTCTCAATTAAAAGGGAAAACCCAAGGTGAACATTGTGACGCGTTTAAAGGTGTACGAACCTTTACATAAAAACGATGACAAAGCACCGAAAGTTTAATAATTAATAGATATTATATTAATAAAACGCTGTACAAAATTTTAAAAATTTTGCGTGCCTATTAAAAAAGTTATTACATCTTGAATTCTTACGTCGAATGACAGAATTCTGATTTCATTAATAAAAAAATATGAATGCAACAATGACAGAGTTGTACAATTTTGTATAATTCTTAATACATAATTTAAGAATGTTTCAAAGTTGAAATAATGTAATTTTCGAGGACATTAATAAAAAGTATACAAAAGTAAGAATTATAGGACACGTAGACGATGTAGACAGTGGCAAGTCGCGTACAGTCCGATAAAAAATATCGAAACTATGTATTAGAATATTAGAAATTATGTATTAAAAATTCCTTATGTAATCCCAATCCATAATTATCATTTTTTCTAGAAGTTCATTGTTTCAAATATTAGACACAGCTTTTTATTACATGTCTCAAACTTTTGGCAAAGATCTTACGGCTCATACACCCTTAATATTTGTTCATCGAATAAAATAGTTAATCGTGTACGAAAATTGTTATATGAAATTAATTTCAATTTGTAGTAAAGAGAAATTAACGTAACTACCCACGTTTACACGAGTGACTATTTCTTTGACAGTGAGAATTACCTGGGTTAATTCAAGGAGGAGTAATAATCGTTAGCGGAAACCGTAAATTAAGATGTCAAGTGGCGAGGATTGCGAAATCGAGACTAGGTACGCATTAACGCGTGCCTGTAAACGATAATCCGTTGGAAATAGAACGCTCGACATAATTTCGGCCTGTCGCGAACGACGCTGCTTGAACTACCCATACCAGTGCGGTAGTGTAAGTAGTTCCAGGGTAACTTCTGGATGCACGCTGCCGTTTTCGAACCGTTACCGGAAACGACATAACCAATAGCCCTGAGGCACACGCGCATTTGCCCTTCCGTCGGCCACCGCTGTACACCGAGTCAACCCCTTGTGCGCCGAGCACTGTTCTCTGTCCCACGATTCCGCACCGCATCAATGAACGATTGATCAAGCCGGCAAAGTGAGATCAATGCATTTCGCTCGACTACGTGACCTTCGACCTTTGCCCGATTAAATTGCGTCCGCCGTTTCTCAGACCAAATTCATTACTCCAAAAAGAGCGTAAACGTAAGAAATATATATATAAATCTTGTATTATTTCGACAAGAATTTTTAGTATTGATTTTCTTTTTTAAATTNCAAAAAAACGAGACTCGATTCTTATAACTTGATGTTTCGTTTAACGTCAGCCGATCGAAACATTTCGGACGCCTGCCTGCGAAGGACGTTGCAAGTACCTCGACGAGATAAGGAAACCGTCANTTATAAACCTTGTATTATTTCGACAAGAATTTTTAGTATTGATGTTCTTTTTTAAATTTATCGTTTTCTAAAAGCTCTGAAAAATGGAAGCTGGCACATAGAATTTCTATCACCGGGGAACAGCAGCCTTCGTTCATAACGTGTGAAAATTTTACTCGTTCTCGACGCATAAAACCGAATTGAACGAAAAATGAGTTTCGGAGCCAGAACGGCTGGTTAATGGATGTAACTACTTTTTTGGCACAAAAACGAGTTACAGGCTCGGAGCATTTCCTGCTATTTACTACTGTGGTACGCGGCGCAAGGCTGTTTTTTATTAGTTGACAACAACCAGAAATTTTTGTTCCACAGATGCGAACAACGATTTGCTACCTCGTATAATACATTCCCTCATCAAACGCTATAACGCGCACGAGCTAAAATTACACGTACATAAATTTGAGTGAATAGTTTTCAATTATTTCCTTAATCGATGACCCGAAATTTTTCTCATTTTATTTTCTTTTCCACGCGTAAATGAACTCGAGTGTTGCACAAATATTTTTCAGTGTAAAGTATAGAGCGGTGTTCTTATCGAACAAACGTAGAACGTGAAAAAGTTTCGGATCGGGATGGATTCTGCTCGAATGAATTCAAGTTTGTTGGTTCACAGTTTTTGCCCGTAGGCAGCTGCGTCCTTAACTTCGGTCTGCGTTTAAATACACCAACGCAGGCGCTCTGGCAGAAGAGTAAATCTTTCCAATACGCCGCACGTCAGACCCCTAATCATACGTATTGACTCACTTCGGTTAAAAATATTCTGTAATATTGTAGAAATTCAGGATTGAATGTAGTCGAGTAATACATATGCATACCTACATAAATTTGATAATTATATTTCGTATTTAGCATTCATTACAGAAATTCGAGCAATTATGTCAGTCCGCGATCGATCGCAGTAATTATAATTAATTACTACAAATTTCAATTTTCTGACCNTGGTCTTGTCCAGGGCTACTCCTACACAGATGTCTCCATGCTATAATCACAGGACTTCGTGTCCTCCTGGCTCCCTGAACAATACCGTTTTCTGTACGATATGGTAATTACGTCCTTCAGAAAACGTGCCTCAAGCGTTAAAACACACCACATCCCTTCTAACGTTATTTGCATAAAATATTATTTGTAAAGAGCACAACTNTTATCTATGAGATATCTATATTAATAGGAAATTATGATAAATAGAAGGTTAGTCTCTTTGAAGTTATTCTGATAAAAACGAATTCTAAAAAGTATATACATTTTTTATTCGTTATTTGGTTCACATTCTCGGTTTTACGGCTTCTACATTTCGTGCAGATAGATAGATAAAAGTGAGCTACCTCAATCTTGACGAAAATTGGACACATCACATTTTGCCATCTGGCAACAGACGTATACTTCAAAAATCCAGGAATTGAGATACACTGCATATCACTATGCCGATAACAAAGTACGAGATCGACTACAATATGTGACATACGACATTTCTCCTATGTTTCGCTGCACAAAATAAAACGAAAAGTAAACGTGGTATAAAAAAAATTGAGTCGCATACATAAGAATTTATTTAATAAAGAGAAATAGGCGAGTTGAAATATTTGGCTCGATTTTTTCCACGCCGAAAAACGAAAGCTTTCATATTTTCCTAGTTTGTCCATCATGTGGTATAAATTAACAAATTACTATACCTACGCCGGGAATTTATTACTCAATAAATGTAAAATTAATGTTCGGTAAGATAAATGGACACGATGATAAATTACAAGCGTGTCACGATTGTCCCACCTCTGTGATTTCGATCTTTAAGGATAATTAATTAAAAATGCTACAACACGCGCTCATTTCATAATATTCACTCGTTACAAAAAGAATTGATAAAAATCGTAACGCCTAAAAATGCTCGCCAAGCGTCATCAGCGGAAAAATAGAGGTCATTAACATTCTTTATAACTGTTAGCAATTTGTACGCTTTCGTGCGATCACACAATGGTTATTATTGTACGAGAATTAATGTCTTAATATAGTCGAATATAATTAACGAAATTAATATTAGCTTGTTCACGATTATAAGCTTCCATCGTGGTTTGCTAAGGAACGCTTAATTGCTCGTAGCAACAGTTTAACAGAGGTTCTATAAGGCTAATTTGGTGTATTCCTGTCTTGCCGGAAACCTCATACTTGCGGGATATCTTTTATATAATTAATAAGACAAGCAAGAGTCCACTTAAGAAAATTTAATAAGTATTTTTTGAAATTACAATTCAATGTATTCAAGTATCTTCGTTATTATTATATTACTATTTAGTTGTTAAAAATATTTTTGTTAGAGGAAGTCATAGTTTGTATGATGTTTGAAATTGAATTGCACGGAGAGATCATGGTTTCTGGTAGTAGAAGTTCGAGACGGTGTTGAACGAAATTCGTTGCTCTCATAGGAAGCGTCTACGTAATAATTACGTCGGTTGCAGAGAAAATTACGTTCCGAAGTGAAATAGCCAACCCGGTGCTCATATCGTAATACGGTAGTGCATAATTAATGAAATTAATATTGGCCTAACCAAGGCCAGCCAGCTGCCGTATTGTGGTACACCGCGGCGAAACGTGAACCAAGGGTCAACGAAAGGATCAAAGTTACTCTTTCCGGTTACACAATTTTGACCGAATAATTCCATACAATCAACGTTCCCCACATATATTTGCAACAAATGAGATAATATATATAGAGATAATAATCAGAAAAAATATATATAAGATTTAATAAGATAATTTATTTTTTATTTCTCAGAAGAGAATTATGCTATAGATAATCTAGAAGCAATTGGACAGTGATTTCGTAATTTCTGAGTTCCGGCAGCGAAATGATTTCCTTCTAACTTTCAAGCGAATTCCTCACCGCCGAAAGTAGATGCATATAGAATTTGCATTATACTCTGGCCGCAGACGTAACGAAACCAATTTACGAAGAAGGAACGAACCCGGTTGAACGAGTTCGAGATCCGACTCGTCTTTAACAGGCTGCCCTCAGATTCCGGCGTTCGATCCGGTAACAAGCAAAACGTTCCAACTAGTTTACAAGTAAATTACGCGCGGACGGGCGAGCGGATAGGGATAAGGCTGTTCAGACGATGTTCGGGACTTTAAGACATAATAGCGGTAACGCAGGGATGCCTACAATTAAACCGGGGACCGTCCCTATGGCTGTCTTGGGAGGTTAATTCTGGGTCTTGTCCAGGGCTACTCCTACACAGATGTCTCCATGCTATAATCACAGGACTTCGTGTCCTTCTGGCTCCCTGAACAATACCGTTTTCTGTACGATATGGTAATTACGTCCTTCAGAAAACGTGCCTCAAGCGTTAAAACACACCAAATCCCTTCTAACGTTATTTGCATAAAATATTATTTGTAAAGAGCACAACTGTACAACAAAAATGTTATTTTATGCAAATATGTGTTATGTAATATACAGGGTGTCTCGTTTTAATCTTTACACGCGATCTTCTCGAAAAGTATTCATTTTTCGAAAAAAATGATTAAATGAAATATATTCTATTCGAAGGGAGACATAGAATGGTGGACACTGTTTTTTCTAGATGGAGGCGCCTCCGAAATTCGAAGATGACCATTTTTAAATAGAACCACCATTTTTTAAACATCTACGATGATAGTCCCTTTCATTAGGAATTCAATTACTATAATTGTTTAAAGTTATTCAGGGTTAAAATATGAAAGCAGAACTACAGCAAGTGAGACTTGTAGGAAACATACTAAGCTCCTTCAATGTTAGTGAATGTTTTAAAAAATTTCTATATCCTATATAGTATTTTATTTGTATTTGTAATTTTTGTATTTTTATTAACGTTATGTAGTTATAGTGTCGCATGGCATGGAGGAACGTGTGAGTAAGTTCATAAATTATAGCCGGTATTCATTGTTACTTATTCGTAAGATCGTCTTAAACATTTGCTATCCTTGTTTACTCCATATTTCCAGTCCTTGTCTTGTGCTACAGGGAACAAGGACTTAAGCAATCTTAAAAATAAGTTCTGACTATGAATATCAGCCCAAAACTCCAATTTTTGAGCCGATATGGCTATAATTAAACATATTATCTATCTAATTTTTAAAGAAAGACATTCGAACATCAGAGAAGAATTGAATTAATACCCATAATTTTTCGTATTGGAATAAAGGGTACAATTTTTTTCATTCAACAATATCTGTGGATAACTAGAGAGAGAGAGAGTTCTGTTTGACGCACAATAGGGAAAAAGTTGAAAGCCGCTGGAGAATCAACTGCTCAACCGTCCTCTTTTATTATACCGGCCTTTCTATCGCTGACACTATTACTCGGGGCCAGGTAAATGCGTTTCGCAGCTGGAATTATTGTAACTCTACACTTTGACTTTTGAATCGCGAGCATCGAGTCGCATTATAACTGACGAACTAACTTCTAATTGCGTTCCCGCCAGTTGTAACGGGGAACTAAATTTTAACTGGGAATTGTGATTAACTTGCAATTTGCATTACCGTTCTCCTGGTGGACACCGCGGAATTGAAACTAATCGCGCTCCGGTGGATCCTCGTAAAAAATGTAAAAACTCGGTTATAAATCGTGTCGGACGAGGAATAACAATCCATCCCGCGGACGGTTAATTGAAGTTTCGAACAATAACGCCAATTGCGATTAAAAAAAATATTGTTCGCGGGGATGGGGCGGCCGGGGTGAGTCCGTCCGCGGGCAAATTACAGATAACAGAAAATTAAGAGGGCGGCGGGCGGGCTCATTGAAAGTAAAATCGCGAGCATCGAGAGTTGCCGGGGATTTAAGCGCGCCGGGAGAAAATGAAATTTTATATCCCATCAGCGTGCCGGCGGCGAGGGGCAGAACAACATTCCAAAAGAAATTCGTAGAAACGGGAAGCGCCGGGAATCCTTCCATTAAGGAATCGCCGCGCGCCGCTTCGTTCCGCTTGCTCTCTCCCCCTTCGGATTTCGCAAAATTACGTTTACAATATTAACTCGTTTGCGGTCCGGTAAGCCCCGTCGCAAATAAAGCTGACGGTTCCGGTTGAATTTGAAACAACTTTCGATGCGGCGCGCCGAGATTGGAATTGAAAGCAACGAGTTTGCAAACAACGCGGTAACTGTTTTCAGCGTACAATAATATTTTATAATATAATACAGTATTCCGTTGTACTTTCATACAGACGAGCACGAGTTTCGGTATATTTCATCCTATTGCTGTTCACGTCTTAAAAAAACAGAACATTTTCACGTGCACCGATTTGATACGAAGATTAATTTGCCGAATGTTTTTAAGAGATTCATGAGAATTTTATTCCGTTCGAACGAGATTCTCGGATCTTTGGAGAGACGAGCACGAGAGCGTGATTACGATAAATTATGTTGTTCTCGCGATCTCTAGTCTGAAGCGCGGCCTAATAAGTTCTTGCCGGGGGAGAAAAAAGCCGGGCAATCTGTATTTCCTAATGATCATAGCCCCGGATTACCCGGCTATACCGTTGCGTAAAACCACGCTCATTTTTGTTTGTCCTCGCCGTAGCGCCGACCACANCCGATCGGGACGATAGGAGGGCGGCCGATTGGCCGCCGCGAGAAATAATTGGATTTGCTTTTCACTCACCCTGAAACTCCTTCCGGGCAGNTACCGTTGCGTAAAACCACGCTCATTTTTGTTTGTCCTCGCCGTAGCGCCGACCACATTATTAACAGTACATACCACGCCCCACTTTTTATATCCGTTTTTTCATCGCGCCGCTGATACTATTCTATGGCTCGCGATTCGTCAACGAGGCGGGCGAGCGCAAAAAAGTGTCGGGTTTCATGGATAATCCATCGTGCCGTCGCAGTCGTCGATTTGTCGCGTTTACATCTTCGGATCGTGATAAAAATGAATCTGCATTTTTGCATACTGCGATCACTTTTTCAACAGACCTTTCCCCCGCGGAAAATAATATTTTTAACCGATCGATCTTCCGCTCGTTCGCGCAGAAGAATAATGCATAAGGACAGTAAAAAAATTCCACAAGCGTTTCCTCGAGTCTATGACGCGGGACGTTAAAATTGCGTGGATTTAACCGAGTCCTCTACAGCGCGTGAAATAGCGCGTCTTCGCGTTGGTACAAACGAGTCGAGTCGGAAGTGTAGTTTGCAAATTTCATTCGGCCGCTGTTAACCATTTCGCGCAATCAGGCTCGCGGAAGCCGATCCGATTCTCCCGAGGACGAGCGCAGCAACTGGGAATGCTGGACGAGTTTTATGGCCGAATACCGCGGNGCGGAAAATAATATTTTTAACCGATCGATCTTCCGCTCGTTCGCGCAGAAGAATAATGCATAAGGACAGTAAAAAAATTCCACAAGCGTTTCCTCGAGTCTATGACGCGGGACGTTAAAATTGCGTGGATTTAACCGAGTCCTCTACAACGCGTGAAATAGCGCGTCTTCGCGTTGGTACAAACGAGTCGAGTCGGAAGTGTAGTTTGCAAATTTCATTCGGCCGCTGTTAACCATTTCGCGCAATCAGGCTCGCGGAAGCCGATCCGATTCTCCCGAGGACGAGCGCAGCAACTGGGAATGCCGGACGAGTTTTATGGCCGAATACCGCGGCCCGCAGTCGCATTAACGCGAGTTGTTCTTTCTGACCGTTGCGGGCACCGTTACCCGTTGTAAATTTCGACAAATAAACGCCGTGCCCGCATAATTACCATTCTAAATGTTGCAATGAAAACTATAATTACAAAGAACGATTTACTTTAATTCTCCGCTACACTCTCTCGTATTTATAATTCGCGATTCACAAAGATTTATTAAAAATATTTATTTCCCGGCGTGCAGTATCGGCCATTAAATCCGAACAATTATCTCATTTTCGGGGATGAATGCTCCGTCCGAAATGACCGTGCGCCAACTGCATTACTATATCGCGAATGAAAATTCGCATTAATCGCGCTGATAGCGTTGTGTACGCGGATCCGAAAGTGCGGTTTCGCTTCAATCGAGCCGGAGCAAGTCGGAATCGTTTTCTGGTAGGTGGTTCCCGTTGAAAACACACAGACGCGACAGGAACGGGAGCGAGACGGGTAGGTAACCGTAGGAGGAAATACTCGAATGCGGCAAAACTGCGGCGGCCGGATTAAAACGGTCCACGTGGCTAAATGATGCGCCCGCTTCGCCGGCCACGTTAATTGAATGTAAAATTATTTGTAGTCCGACCAGCGATCGCGTTAGCCGCGCCGCCGGTTGGGGGAAGGAAGGGGGGAACTATCGGAAAATTTCCTCGGGGCTCGTTATCACCCCTATTCGAGGATTCTAATTGGGAGGACGTGAAATGTTTAGGACCGCTCTCGCTCGGCTCGCCTTTTCGACGCCTAGCGCGATGCAAATACGATCGCGCAGACGATGTTCGCAATTTCAAACGGGGGAACGTCAGGATATTATTGGACCGCGTTCGCAATTTCCTCCGCGCTGTTTACACGTCCCAAGATTACAGTATTGCTTAGGAGATAAAACGTTCGTTTACGTAAGAACTCGACAAACGTTTCATTATCCGGTACAAGTACCATAAAATACATCGCCTAATCGATTATAAATAATAAAATCATTAAATCACGTGTGATCGTATTATTGGGAATTGTTCTCCGGCGTGCGTGAAGGCGAAATCTCGTTAACCGGATATCCGTTTGGAGTTTTCTTGAAACCGGGTATACACGGAGAGCCGGTCCTTTCTTTCGATTGATCACGTACAACGTTTCGTTTCTCGAAACGAAACAATCGCGGAGGATGGATCGTTGCAGGCGTTCGATTTTTCGTCGATCGGGGCGATAGGAGGGCGGCCGATTGGCCGCCGCTAGAAATAATTGGATTTGCTTTTCACTCACCCTGAAACTCCTTCCGGGCAGTGCTGATGGAAGTCACGATGTTGGCCACGTGTCCGAGGATCGTGGCGAACATCAGCAGACCGAACAGCATCTGAACTATCACGTACAGATATTCGCCCTTGCTCCTCGGCCTGGAAACAAAAGGCAGCAGGGAAGAATGAATGCAGTCTGCTGACGAGATCGGTATCGATTCCGAAGCGTGTTCACAAAAATTGCCAGTATTTACTCGATTCATCTCGAAGTATCGATCGAAACAAATCATGGAACTTCCTGTTACTTTATACTGCAATTAGGAAATCTTACAAATGCGTTTTCTTCTCGTAATTAGATACCGTCGGATCTTTTAATGCGAAGTTTAATTGGTATCGCTTCGGATTCGCGTAGAAATAACGGCGGACGGGAACAATACGAGCAATCATGGGCCGGGGAAATGAAATTACCTGGGCAGATCGCCGATAGTGGTGAGAGCCAATGTGCACCAGTAGTAACTCTGCAAATATTGTTTCACAATGTCCGCGGTCTCGCCTTCGTGGAATACCCAGTCCTTACTCCCGAACCCATTGTTCTTCTGAATAATGTGAAAGATGCACCCGTTCCAGTGAAAAATCAGCAGTAAATAATGTAACATCGAGGTGGAGCGGAATAAATTCGGATAGTTGGTGTGTCGCTCGGTTCTGTCCATGAACGCGCAGAACCTGAAAATTATTGATTTCTAATGCAAATATTGATGTCCGCAAATTCATCTCGTCTATAAATTTTATGATTAACTCTTCCGTTGCGACGAGGCAATGTATCCCCGCGGAAGAGAACGATAACAGCGATCGTCGATAATGTTAAACATTTTTATTGTAAACAAAGCCAGATGTTTTTCACTGTTACGACTGTATAATTTCCGTTCAATTAATTAAACATTTTATACAACACAAATATTGGAAAGTCAAGTGACGAATGAAACGATAACGCAGTCTCCGGTAACTAATTGAAGATTCAAGAAAATATTGACTCCCTCTCAAATATCATTCGAATAATTACAGCGCATAATTTACCGCACGTTCCAATGTACATAATTACGGAAGGGAATCGTGCTTTACTTTAGAAGAAATCATGTTAATTTCAATTAAAAACAGTTATTTTTTGGTGCTTTTTCATGAGTGCTTACCGGTATACTTTTACGAGCCTAGAACCTCGAAGTATACTGTTGAACCCTATAGATAAGTATAAAAAGTCGAGGGGCAGCAGGCACAGGATGTCCATGTAAAAGATAGTGCTGTTTGTGTAGTGATTCCTTAGCTTCACCGCGTCGGTCTGCAACACACCGTCCTCTAGGTATCCCGTTCGTATGTGAAACACTATGTCCAGTAAGTATAAAAAATCGGAGAAGTAGTCCAGGCAGAACCACACCCAACGCGTGTCAGCTGCACCAACATACAAATTTACATACCTTTTTCAGTACATATTCAAATATAATGAACAGATTTTCATTTAAGTATTTTAACCCTTTCGAGACTGTTGGGACATATATCCCAGTCAATTCATAGAAATCTGTCTCGAAAGGGTTAAATGATCTACACTGTTAAAAATGTCATTAAATTTAATGCACTTTCCATGAAAAATAATACATTAAATTTAAGTTTTTCGTGTATTAAACACGTATTAATGCAAATTTACCATAAAATTAATGAATTTTCAAAAAAATTTAGTGAATTTTGAGAAAATTTAATGAATTTTGAAGAAAATTTAATGTACCGTTCATGAAGATTAGTGTTCCGCAATGGATATTTCATAAAATTTTTCATTAAACTTAATAAAAAAATACATGAATATTGCTTCATGCATTTCTTCATCAAGTCCAATGAAAAATTTTTAACAGTGTAATAACAAAATAATTATAAATGTTATATAAACGATTGTGGATTTAAGGCTTTCACGGTTATTGTTTATTCTGATAGCATTCATCTTCCGGATTGAAACCGTGTATTTTGAAAACCATACACGGTTTCAATCCGGGAGATGAATGCTATCGTTATATAAACGATTATTAACGATATTAAACGAAATTAGAAAAACGTCATAAAGGAAATGTTTATTTCATTTTACTCCGAGATAGTTTCTGTAAGTATAAGTAGATATGCAAGATGGTTATTCTTTCTGATGATGAAACAACGTGTACGAGCTCGGAGCGGAATGTAAATGGGTTCGCAGAGAATGAGGACTAACCGTTTATCTCTTGGAAGGCGAACCTGTAGATGATGACCCATAAGTTGTAGAGAAAAGCGAGCGAGACTACCATATTCCAGTAGTAACAGAGACGTCCCGCAGGATCGAAGATGAAGGACCAATTAGGAGCACCTGTACGAAAACCCTTTGATCCTGCCTGCCCGGGATATCCCCTGCTACCACGTTGCTGCTGTTGCTGTTGCACAGTGTATCTGCTACAAAAAGAGAAAGAAATTAAAAAATACACTTCTACTACATGCGTTATAAAAACGTACGTAGAATTCGTATTTAACGCATTACCTATAAAAAAATACTCCATGTTTTATGTATTTTTTATTAAAAAAAGTATGCAGGAATTCATGAAAAATTGAGATAACTTCGATATTTAAGCGAGTATAAAATACGATTTTAGTAACAAATAGAACAAAAACTGTTGAACTATGACAGAACGATTTATTAATTTACTACAGTTGGATTTTGATAACTTTAGTCCACAATTTTATTGGACTCTCGTATCGCAGTTTTTGAATGAAATTTAAGCGGATCGATCCACAAACTGGATATAACGTCCTTTTCTTTTTGTAAATGGGGCAACATTGATCGAGTTATATATGACGTCACCGCGACAAAACTAATTAAAAAAGCACGATGCATGAAATATCTNTGAAAGTTATAGTTCTAGTTGTCAGCTATAAATAAGATCTTATGCAATTTTTCTGTAAGTCCAACGGTATAGAAATATTTGAGGAAAAACGAGAATTTCGAGAAATCTGAAAGGGGTCCCCTTGGAAAAATCTCGGAAAATAAAAATTTCTTTTTTGTCGGAATTTTGAAAAATGTTTTAAGTAAATGTTGTAGATAATACTATTTCCTGCAAAAAAGGTCGTATACAATTTTCGTCTATCTCGAATACTTCGGAACTAATCGATTAATTAATTCGTTCATCGTCAATTATTCTTTAACGAGTAGATTATATAGTCGATTCAGCATCGAGAGTGTTGCTTTCTATTTCTTACTGTAAGCATATTCTACAGAGCGTCAAAAATGGCAAACTTCTTCGTGCGACACGAACTCCCATAAGGCTGCCACTCGAGTAATTTCTTGTATGATTCGCTTTTCTGAACACGGGATTTTTCATTTCGTCATTTAGCACATCAATAATTCATTGTAGACTTTACAATTTTTCGGAAAATTTCATATTAAGAGGCAAGACTCTCTATTATTAATTTTTCAATCATTTTCAGCTGATAGTGTATGCTGCATCTATTCTAATTTGACGCGAGATGATTAATGAAAAACGGCTGGGCCGCGCAATCATTTCGCGATGACGCAGTGAAAAGGGTAAATGTTGAACAATAAATAAATTGCGGGTCGTACGGGTATCGACGTTTTGTCAAATGAACTGCGTCGTTCCGACGTCGTTCTCGCGTCAGGTTGCAAATTCATGTAGTCGTGAACGCAGCTGCGGTCGGTCGTGTTTTTCGCGCAGGGCAATACAATCTAGTCGCATGTGCATAAACAGCTTCCATAATGTCGACTAAATCGCAGATACCGTGCCCAGGACGCTATTACGGGGATGAACCGTTTATTCGAGCAAATGCTTCTCTCGTATTTTGTTCATCGGTCCAACGAATAGCCATACTTTCTTTTATCCCCGAGAATCGACTCTCGCAATTTTCTATAGCAATTTATTGAAAAATCGTTAAAGTCGTTTGTAGGAATACTATAGCAATCCTGATAGAATTAAGAGATTTATTATTTAAAAAAGCTTGCAATGTTCTCATTCAGAAAGCATTTTCGATACCAGCGTTACACGAGTCATTTTTCTCCTAATTTAATTAATCGTTTATTCGTGCTTCTCTCGTTTTTTGTTCATTGGTTGTACGAATAGCCATACTTTCTTTTATCCCCGAGAATCGACTCTCGCAATTTTCTATAGCAATTTATTGAAAAATCGTTTAAGTCGTTTGTAGGAATATTATAGCAATCCTGATAGAATTAAGAGATTTATTGTTTAAAAAAGCTTCCAATGTTCTCATTCAGAAAGCATTTTCGATACCAGCGTTACACGAGTCATTTTTCTTCTATTTTAATTAATCGTTTATTTGTGCTTCTCTCGTTTTTTGTTCATTGGTTGTACGAATAGCCATACTTTCTTTTATCCCCGAGAATCGACTCTCGCAATTTTCTATAGCAATTTATTGAAAAATCGTTAAAGTCGTTTGTAGGAATATTATAGCAATCCTGATAGAATTAAGAGATTTATTATTTAAAAAAGCTTGCAATGTTCTCATTCAGAACGCACTTTCGATACCAGCGTTACACGAGTTATTTTTCTCCTAATTTAATAAAATCATTTATTTGTGCTTCTCTCGTTTTTTGTTCATTGGTTGTACGAATAGCCATACTTTCTTTTATCCCCGCAAATCGATTCTCGCAATTTTCAATAGCAATTTATTAAAAAATCATGTAAACTCGTTCATAGAAACACTACAGCAATCCTGATAGAATTAAAAAATATATTATTTAAAAAAGCTCGCAATGTTCTCATTCAGAATTCACTTTTAATTTCGATACCAGCGTTACACGAATTATTATTCTCTCAATTTAATGAACCGTTTATTCGTGCTTATCTCGTATTCTGATCATTGATCGTACGAATAGCCATTTCTTTTATCTCGAAGTCCCTGAATTTCGTATAGCACAGAAATTTATTGAAAAATCGTCTAAAGTCGTTCATAGAAACACTACAGCAATCCTGATAGAATTAAAAAATATATTATTTAAAAAAGCTCGCAATGTTCTCATTCAGAATTTACTTTTAATTTCGATACCAGTGTTACACGAATTATTATTCTCTCAATTTAATGAACCGTTTATTCGTGCTTATCTCGTATTCTGATCATTGATCGTACGAATAACCATACTTTCTTTTATCCCGGAGTCTCGGAATTTCCCATAGCACAGAAATTTATTGAAAAATCGTCTAAAGTCGTTCATAGAAACACTACAGCAATCCTGATAGAATTAAAAAATATATTATTTAAAAAAGCTTGCAATGTTCTCATTCAGAATTCACTTTCAATTTCGATACCAGCATTACACGAGTCATTTTCCTCTCAATTTCCCGGAGTACTACATTTATTAATACCGTCCGGCCGAGCGAAAAGTCACGCGCTCATTGGATTTCGACTCCGTAGTACGCGCGTAATACGCACGGCGAATCCCATCACCGGTCGGTAATAACCTAATTAGTATCAAACCCAATTAGTATCAACGAAATACCCCTGAGGGACGCGATGAATGCGTTACGCGTGGAGGAGTCAAACGTCGTCGTACCGACCTGCTGTTGCTGATGATAGTAATGGTGCGTGGGCGTGTGCCGGCTCATGCATTTGCCGCTGACCAGTTCTAAGAGGCTCTGCTTGGAGGGTATGGCGGTCCTCGATACGAAGTCCGCGCTCTTCGTGTCCTCGTCCTTCTCCCGCCTGATCCTGCCCCGGCAGTCGACGGTCCTCCCCTGCCTGTCCTCACGGACCTTCTCGCTGCTGTAGCTCAAAGCGGAAATGGAACCGCCGCTGTACCGGTCCCTCACTCCACCGCCACTCCCTATGATCACGCCTGCAAGCACAAAGAAAAGTTAGATTAGTTGTCATCCCGCTCCTTGTCGCCTCCGCTCCTTTTTATCCTCATTTTCTAGGTACAGTCGGTGTGGAAACAATACAGGCGCCGAGAGGTCTCGATTAGAACCGGTCGAACGGTTATCGGTCGAATAACGCGTCCAAAGTGTATCATCAAACGTACGATATGTACGTACGAATGTGTGTATGCATGTATGTACAACGCGCCGCGGAGATCGATGTCACGCGTTGAATTTCCTGGCTCAATGGACGGTGTAATAATTAGCATCGCCGTTAGCTGCGCCCGCGAGAGGAAAGCAAAATAATCTGCTTGTTATATAATTTCACAATTCCGTGTGTAATTTTATTTTTCAACCGTCGCGGTTGACGTTTAATCTGGGATTTCGTTTAAAAATCATGCGATTTGCGCAGACCTGTTGACTGGGATGAAGAATAAGGTGTCCGGTGGAATCCTGAGATGACAATTCGTGAAACGGCGTAGGTCATGAAACGGCGAATCGACGGGGGAAAAAAAGGGCGAGGATTTGGCGAATCGAGGGTTCCGAGGTCGGAACATTTCCCGTCAAGCGGACATCCGTGAAATGACTATTTTCCCGTTCACCTCGCATCAAGGTATCTTGTTAGCGCGTTTTAAAACCCCGTGCGGCTCCGATACGCTCGTCGCTATTCCATTTCGCGTATTTTCTCCTCGCGCGGCGCACCCCGCCTCCACGGCGGGGCAGCAACTTCTTTAAAGGGTGTATTCACTTCCGAACTTTCCCGATGGGAGTATCGTATTTCCAATATCCGGCTTTCCGTAGCCTCTCTTCATTCCGATCCGTAAAACTTATTTTTATGTCGATACCTGCTCTCGTCGCCCGCCTCCAACGTCGCGTTCCGTTCTCGAGGAACTTCTGTTACCCGGAACTTCGCGAAAGAGGCAAATTAATAGAATAAAAGTTCCGGCAGCAGCCGCGATAATGCCTCTTGCAACAATAACCGCGCTACTCGGATTGTCACGTTTTTTATTCTCGTTCCTTGAACGTTTACTTTTCACGGTTATTATTCTAATCAAATTTCATAACGCTTGATGAATAGGTATTTTAATTAGTGACGTGAAATGACAGTGTTCTAGGGACTGACAATATATACAAAATGATAGGACGTTGAATAATAGATTTTTGTTGAAATAAAGGATGTAATCGAGCTTTGACGTGTAGTCTTGAATCAGATACGATACGTAATAGCATTGACTGTTTTCTTCCGGAGAGAGTCAGGAACGGGATTGACTAAACACGATTGCGTTTTCAGCTTGCAAACCAATCGATGTCCCTTTGGATAAGTGAAACGTGTTTTTTCGCCCCGCATGGTTCTTTCTCTCCTCTCGCAGAAAAAAGGCCGGTCGTGGGTACGTTGAATCCGGTCGTTGTAAATCAATACTCTTTAGGAACGGGCTTGCAACCAAATCGAGGAGGGACTTTTATTCGACTTTGAAGGACGTAACCTATAGACTTTCCGATTTTCTTGATCAAATTCAGCTATTTCATTGATTTCTTCATAAAATTAATTGAGTAGTTAGTAATCATTATTATTATTTATACTGTTAGTCGTTTTATAAATATTTTACATTAATTTCAATTGGAATGCAATTTGTGGAAGATTAGACTATCGTTTTGATAGGACTTATCACGTGTATAGTTGTAGGCAATGAATATAATTATGTGTAGTTACGTATAATAATTGAAGGTCAATTATTATTTATATTATTAATCGTTTTATAAACTTTTTACATTAATTTCAATTGGAATGCAATTTGTGGAAGATTAGACTATCGTTTTGATAGGACTTATCACGTGTATAGTTGTAGGCAATGAATATAATTATGTGTAGTTACGTATAATAATTGAAGGTCAATTATTATTTATATTATTAATCGTTTTATAAACTTTTTACATTAATTTCAATTGGAATGCAATTTGTGGAAGATTAGGCTATCGTTTTGATAGGACTTATCACGTGCCGAGTTGCAGGCGATGAATATAACGATGTCTAGTTGCGTGTAATAATTGAACGTTTCCTAAACGTGTAGTCCTAATTTCTGCGTGAAACATTAATCGGCCAAAATGTTGCGGCCTGGCCTCTTCTAATTGATTGCTACATAATCAATGTATGCGCCGCGTGTTATGAAACGCGTACGGTATAAACTCGTTATAATTATATTGAAGATATGCCGGTCTAACGTAATACTACTTCTCTCTGCCTGTTTTTAAATACCAGCTCCAAATTAAATTCGGAATTAAGCTTAATTATTTTGTATTTATGAAACCCTGCGCCCGCGGAACACGTTATAATGCGTGGGAAACGCTGGGAATTTCGACGTGAATGAAATGTTATTTCCGTAAAAATTCCAGTTTTAAATCCAGTGTTAATGTTCTCAATTAGCGAGGAGGAGAGCGAGGAGATGGGAAATGGAGGGAAAAAAACGGAGATGCGGTTACCACATCGTTACCAACTGGAAATTAGTTTCGATGGCGAGAGTGAAAAAAGAGCGGAAAACTGCTGATCAAAGAATTCGAAGTGACGGACGGCGAGACGATTTACTAGTTAACGTTAACTCCACGCTTCGTTACAGTATCGGATATTACGTCTATTATTGCCAAATACAATTATTACATTATGCAAAGAAGATTATTATAATAATTTATTTCTGTTATAATGCGCGTAACGCTCCATGTGTCAATGTTTGATACACATTTACATACTTCGTAACGTCCTGTTACCAGTTCAGATAAATCAAGCTTCGAGTTAACGTTAAGGCTTGACAAGCAGATCGGGCATTAGTTTTAGACCCAATGAAACTTAAACTCGTGCTAGGCCACAATTTAGGTATACCCAATTCGGCGGTAATTAACGTATCATAAGCTTATCTTCAAGACCAACGGATGAACGTGTATGCAGATGACCGTAACGGATTCTAGGATTAACCGCTTGGTTTGCTTTAATTAGAAACCCTTGATGGACCCCGCGCCACATATCAAGGAAACAGCTTCCCTCAGGACATACGTACGTATACAACCTTTGCCCATTAAACTGCAACCTAATCTGTCATCATTTTTCATGCCTCTTAATACCGACAAACCTAAACCAGCGTTGATAAGCAAACATCCTCATAATAAAACGAATTAATAAATAATGGATTCTGCACGTAGTAATTTATAATTCTTTTTATTATTATTTGTCAGAAAATGCAATTACATATTGTGTAACTGACAGATTTATTTCGCTCAGCTTCAATATCTTATCCTTTGTGCGGCGTCCAATGCGGTTGACAGCAATAAAGGAATACGACAGAACGGAATGATTTGACAAATTCAATCTTGGCAAGAACGAACGCATCAATCTAATAAGATTAAACCACATTTCCGCGCGACACGTAGCCGCAACTTTTCTATTTCCACCCTGCGTTTCTAGCAAGATTACGGCGCGCGACGGTGTCGGGCAACGCGTCCGATTTATGTATCCCGAGCAATTTCATTTGCGTCTTCCAGTCCCAGGCCGACCCAAGGGACGGCTCCGTGCCTCCAAATTGTCGACCCGTTTCGAGTAAACACCGACCTCTCGCAACTTCCGCAATTGAAAACTTTCGAAAAATTAACACTGCGCTAACGAGCAAAACGATTTAATAAAGAAAAAAGGGGGAAGTCCCGGAGAACAATCGTTTCCTCGAGGAAGAAAGTTCCACGTTTTCGAGAACGGTTAACCGTTAACCAGTTGCACGAGCGTGAAGCGCGAAGATAGGAGTTAGGTGTATGCATTAGGTAAAGGCTATTTAATAGGAATCGGGCGAATTTGGTTTTACGGCCGGGCGGAATCAATATCGCAGGAATCACGGCCGAGATGTTAGCCGGGCCATGTATATGTATTTGCCTGGGATGTCATAAACGTTATCATTATTGCTGGCAATATAATCGCGTATTAAAGCGGGTCCCAGGCAGCCGGCGGTAATACGGCAACCCGGGTAGATGCACTTGGTCAAATGATAAAGTAAACGACGTTACTCTCGAAATCCATGACCGACATGGGACTCGTCTTCCACTCGCTGGAAGTGCAACCATTTTATATACGGCGTAAACACGCGTACGTGGCTCGTCATAGAACTCCGGGATTGATTTTTTTTTTTTTGTAACTCGTTTTTCGAGGAAAAACTGTGGCAACTTTGCATAACAGAGTTTGCTCTCATGCGACGGACGTAACTTTGCGCGAGTTAAAAATTTCAACTCCAGCTTCAATACGCAGTTAATATGCGTAGTTTGTAAATTTTCCGTGCAATTTTAAATTGCGTATTCGGCTAGGCGTGATCGCGATCTATTGGCGAATTATATTTCGGAAATCGAGATGACTGCTCATTAGATCGGAAGTAGAGGTTCGCGTAATTTGATAATTAGCTGCGCAAGCATCCGTGATTATTTTGACCGCATAAACGGCTTTGCTGTTAGCGATTCACTTGTGGAGTCGTACGATTTCGAGTGATCTGAAAACCGTCGAGTGGACTGAAGCATCCGAGCGTAATTTGAAGATCACTGCTCATTTAATGAAGTTCATACGAAGAGCTCGACGTCCAATTTAATACCGGATCATTAGATCAATAAAGCGTAACACAAAGCGCGCTTATATCGAGATGACATTCTTCCTGGCGTCGTAA
>SMSR01015814.1:0-24344 GCA_019453355.1 Ceratina japonica
AATTTTTCCAGCGCATTTTACGGCGCATACCTTAAATACGTGTACGTACGTGTTCGAGTTCACCGATCCGCAAAACTCTCGCTCTCTCTTCGCCATCTTCTGCTTCCTATTCACTTGCAAACCATATACACCTTGGTACAAATCCGGTTTCGCGGCTGGAAACTAGAATAACAGCCTGGTCATTCTAGGCGACATTCTAATCCAACAATTTCGATTACGCCTCGCGTGACGCATTAGAACCGCTTCACGCTGCAACTATGCGTACATATTAGGTTCGTGCGTATGAAGTATTGCCTCCCTAGAAAACAACACATATTTATATAGAACATTCTTCCTGCGAGTATGTTTGCATAAAAGTTCGATATTCCTAGCCACGCCAACGATGAAAACGAAAGGAGACGAGCGTACGACAATTAATCGAATTAATAATTAAATTTCCAGGTAATCCCGCTATGCCTTCTGCTGTTAACGGAAGCGAAACGAGTGGAGATCCGGCCGCGCGTCGCGGAGCCGCAGGTATATTACGAAGAGGACGACAGCCAAGCGGCTGAGGACGATTACAGCGCGCCGGTCTACCAAACACGTACACGTGCGCTTCCTTCACCGCGTTCGAAGGACGCTCTGCACTCATCAAGACCGCCACCAGTCCAGACGATCCGTAATTACAACAAAGTGAACGACGACGGATCTTTCACCTTCGGTTACGAAGCAGCTGACGGATCTTTCAAAGAGGAGACCCGCGGAACGGACTGCGTAGTGCGCGGCAAGTACGGCTACATCGACCCCGACGGCAACAAAAGAGAGTTCACTTATGTCTCCGGCAACCCCTGCGACCCTAACGCGCCGAAAGAAGACGAGGACGATCTCGCCGACGAGCAAAAGGAAGATGAGCTCGCCGGGCCTGCGAACTACCCTTCGGTGAGACCGGTGCCAAGGCCCGTGAGACCGACGTACCAACAGTCCACCACTCGGGCGCCTACCACGATCTTCCAGTCCCATTATAAACTAGACGACGACGCGAGTCAAGAATTGGGCGAGGAAGACCTGGTGAGACCTTCGCAGCTGCGAGACAGTGGTTACAGACAGCAGAGCTACGCGCCGGTGACACCGTCGACGGCCCTGTACGAGCCGTCGCCTACGCCCAGCCCGGCCCTGTACAGAATAGCGTCGTCGACCACGCAGTATCAGAGCACGGCGTCGCCGATTCTACGCAGCCAGCCCACGGTGTCCTCCACGGCTTACCAGACCCTCGAAACGACCACCCGGCGCCCGATAACCCGCCACCCGAGGCCGCAGTCGGTCGCGATCACGCCCAGACCCCACGTAGCCCAGGTAGCCGCGCAGTACGTGTCCCCGAGCAGCACGGAGCGCGCTGCGCTGTCCTACACCCGAGCTCCCTCCGCAGCCACGGTATCGCCAAATCCCCGTACCACACCAGCTTCGGCCGCGGCCCACCTCGACTTTGCCGCCGAGCTCGAGCGTTACGTGAACACGGTCAGCGTGGCACCAACGCCCAAACCCCAAGCGCAACCATCGAAACTAAAATTGTCGAGTCAAAGCGCAGGTATCGGAGCGTCCGCCGCGGACCCTATCTACCAATCGGAGCTAATATACGATCCCTCAACCGGTCAGTACAATACCCAACTATATCAAACGCTACCCCAAACCGTGGGTGACTTCACCCTAAGTCACAAACTGCAACCATTCGTAGCCCAGCCCCAGTCCTATCTCGGACTGCAGCAGTTGCAGCAGATCCAGCCCCAACAGCCTCAGCGTCAGTCCCCGCTTTATAAGGCCACCCAACAATCCCAGACTGCACCCGCGCCCGCCGCCCAGCCCCAGGAGGTCCTTTACAGAAAACAGCAGGCGCAGTTGCTGCAGCAGTCGCAGCAGCTTTACGCTCAGCAACAGCGGCGCCAGCAACAGCAGCAGCAGCACCAGCAACCCTTGCAGTCGCAGAGGCTGCAGCTACTCGAGTCGCAACCTCAATCCTTTTACTACGTAGCGCCCGCGAGGTCCTCGAACGCTGCCAGCGCGCCCCTCTCCGCGGGACAGATCGATCAGTATCTTCGAGCGAACGCCGGCCGTTATTGATTACGTTCTACCATTCTACCGTTTATCGCAGCGCGTTTCATAAAGATAGGAATAAGGTATCCCTTACGAATTTTTTTTTACTATACCATTATGTATCATATCAGTAGCCAGTTTACGCGAGATGGTGCTGTCAGTGGGCCTGGCGCGAGTATCTGGGATCGAATATGATTTCGCTAAGTGAATTCGTTCAAGGTTGTCGAGGAGGCCTGTTGACTGGGCAATTTTGCTTTTGTAATGGACGCGGTATTCGTTTATTTCCTTTCTGCAACTCGCTAGAATTTGGGTAATTTATATGGATTACAAATGTCGATCTTACCCATGAAATTGGTCAAAAATTGATGGGCCATTGTTTGTTCCTGTATTAGAATATTTTTGGCTCATGGAGAGAAGAGATTCAATCTAGCGCGCTTTGGTCGGAAACACATAGGTATTGAATTTATATATTTGTTCTTGTTGAAGATATTGTCTTCGTGTCTTGTATTACTCTTTAAAAATAAATATTAGCATTTGCTCCTGTTTTCCACTCGATCCACCAAAATAATTTATACAATATTCAAGTATTGACTATAAATCTTATCAATTTTTTATGAAATTAATAGATAGCGCTAGATTGAATCGTCCTTTCATCAAAGATGTACTTGACAGTCCAGAAATATTCTAATCCAGGGGTGAAAACGCATGTTTTATACTGTTTCTGTTCTGTTATTGGTGAAAGAAAACAAGAAACGTGAAAAATTTACCGATGTTCGGGAAGTCACGTCACTATCATAGCCCCCTAATATAACTTTTTTTGTTGCATGATATTTGATATTTGGTAGCCTAGAAAATGTAATCTGTGCATGACAGACAAAATAACGCTTCAAGTATTAACCATAAAGCTGCATAAACATAATTACGACGATATCGACCAAAGTACGACAATTATTGACACTGTGATAGAACTAACTCACAAAATCGTATTAATATTTAAATTAAATATTAGACTACGGATTTTTAATACATTTCACTTTCAATGGTTTTTTACATTAGATACCGGAAAAAGTCCGTGCCGATTTTTAGACGAAACTTGTCATACATATGTTCTTTAAAACATGATTTACTTGAATCAAGCTATTTCCATTAACTACTACGACTCTTTTCAAACGACTTATAGACTTACACTAGTCTTTGCTTATAAGATTCCAGAGATTTACTTTTAAAATGTAATTGCTGTTTTAATCTCAGCATATTGTTGATATTTGCAAATATTAATTTCCATCTCTGAAGCTTTTGAACTATTCGTGTGCCAGTATGGCACTAATAGCGTCTTCCCCATAAACACTACAAATGCATCTTGGTGTTCCCAAGTTAAAACTCAAAAATTACAAGCTCAAATTTGCAAGTTTTCGGTGTCCTCGGTGTCCACCGTTTATAAAACAACGAAACGATTAAAAGTACCGAGCAATTATACTAATTACACAGATGAAACTTTCAAAACAAGATCAAGTTCATTCCTTGTTCGCCAATGTCCAGGAGAAAGCCAGTGCGTTAATTATGTCAGTGCAAAAAAACACGAACTCTTTCCGGTACCTAGTACATTCTATACAATTTTTCTATTAGTAGTAGTCTAATGATAGCTTCGAAATATCAGATCGTTCTTCTCTTTGGAAAAAAAAACGACGATCTGCCGAATAATAAAATTTCGTAAGCAATAACTAGATCGGTTTCGAAAGCATTTTTCCCTCATTGTCAGATCGGTTCACGAACGAGCTATCGTTAGAGAGTGAAAGTCAATGACCTGACGCAATACTCACGCATACCATACCGCGATACGTTACCGCAGCAATTTCTCGTCGCGTTCACGTTCACAGTAACATGCTATACCGCACAGATTCTACGCGGCGAACGGAATATTCATCAGCGTTTGCGCACGATCCCGAAGAACGTGCTCGTTTACTGATTCGATTACAAAACCCGGATAAATCCTTTAATCAAGTCGAGACAATGTTTCCCAGAGAAATGATTCATAAGAGACACGGCAACGTACAGAATCCAATTGATCAATAATTTATACAGAGCGTGTCAGTAAAAAGTGCCCAATACAATCTTTTTATGATTTGATTAAAACAGATTCTGAACGAATTCATCATTCATAGTACAACGATGATGAAACAAATTCATCATTCTATTTTAACAAATTAAAATGTGTCTGTCAAGTTGTTTAATAACTATTATCGTGTGATAATTTATTATTCAATTTATTATACTGATTAATAAGATATTATGATATTAAATGATACTTTGTATTGATTCGCTCTGCACATGCATGTTGCTTATGAATGAGGAGTATTACTATTCTTGGCTGCTTTCCGTAGTAAGTTAATAAGTAGACTGCGAATTTTACGTATACTTATAGCACAATTTGAATTGGTTTTTTTATCACAGATAACTTAAATCATGACTTTTTTTATTTTCAGCTCTTAAAAATCAAAAACTATTTTTGAATGAAAAGTCGTAAATAATTCTTATTTTTTAAGATATATTTTTTTCGCTGAGAATGGATATTAAGAGCATATAGCTGGTTTCTTCGGATTCAACAAAATCTCCCATTTACCTTGATTATTTTCTACGCTACAACCTTGAGGCTTTTTGATATTTCATGTCATTAGTTGTTGGTCCCTTTATGTTTGATTCTTCATACTTCTATTCAAATGGCCTAATATTCTATGTCATACTTCAACCTTATTAATTAGAGTAGCCTCTAATCCACTCTTCTTAATTCTATTAGACATCGCTCAAGTAACAAGTATTATTCATGATCCAAAAGTAACTAATAAAAATGATTGTGTAAATTAAGCGTCAAGAGCGAGTCAGATGTTAACAACTAATTTTTGACTAATTGTATAAATCTTCGAGGATTTGACTTTTAATTTCCGATTTATAAAAACATTTGATATGCAGAATATATAAAAGATCGCGACGTATCATTATGTTGCATCTCACTGTCTTTAAAAATTTCAATTCATTGAGTCGAATGACTTATAGCATAGTTTATAATAATGATAAACGAAATCTGATTTAGACGTGAGAAAAACAAAAATTCGCAGTCTAGAAGATTCGTTTAGATTTTTCAGTTATTCGCTAGAGAATAAGTAGAAGCAATCTAAATATTACTCGGAATGCGACTTTCACCACAACTGGCATGCTATCATGCCATTTTGGTCGGCACCTGCGGTTAGCGTGATTCAATTCCTAAATTATCAGCCTGCCGGACAGAACACGGGGCCGCCTAAATCGGAAGCAAAATCGACTTTTGCAACGGTTACGACAAATGCAAGCCTGCCCCGAGATTAGCCTCGTCTACGGGTAACCGTAACGCAACAGACTTTCATTGGCGTGGTCCGCAGAGACATTCTATTCAGCCCGAACTTTCTATTTGCATTCCGGTGTATCGCAAGTGTGAGAATCGATTCAAATCTAACGCGTCCCGCTGGCTCAAAACCACCTAACAGATATGCGACCGTGGAAACACGGAGTGCGAGAGATTAAAAGGCGTGGGGCCTTTCGTCGCGTCAATTGTACGAGATTTCACACGCACTGATAAGTTCACCCATGTTCGGATAACTCATTTCCCGAATCAGCATATACAAGGATAAATTGCGGTACCTTCGCGCAGACACGCGCCATTCTAATATAGACAGATTTATAAATCTGTTTCCACCTAAGTATTAGAATGTTTACGAGCTAATTAATCGACTAAAGGAATTAATAAAAGGAGAGCAATTAATGAGAGAATAAAACTCATAGATAAGTGAGTGAATTCACGTGAACCTATCGCAATTTGTCTATGTGTATGTTGATTTAGGATTTATTTACCAACAATTATGTATTCGTGCATGCTTTTTGTAAAACGACGTTCTTGCCAGTAATCAGAATGCAAATTTTATGCATAGAAAAATTGAGATAGGAAGGGTAATCAGAATATCGAAAGTATTTGTAATATACTTAATATTTTATAGCCATTACGGGCTAATATCTTATGTGGTAACAATGGCTAATAACCATTGAAAAGAAGAATTTGGTGATCACTTATAAACCGTGTATGGATTCTTAGAACATGCGAATTCCACGTAATCTCAGATACGCGATGCCAGGTTTGCGATTGTCAAGCTCGTTGATCATATTTATTAGCGGTAAGCCTGATCGAAGAACAAAGCGAAAAACAGGATTTCGTAATGGATACTGGAGTAGAAAAGATAATAGGAGAGAGGCGTTTCAGAAAAACGAACGCAGATCTAGCGCAATTACGCAACGATTGTACTTATACTTGTAGCTTCTTCTTATGTATGTCAGTGGTACCGTGCAGGCATGTCGATATGCACTTTGTCTACTATGTAAATATTATCTCTCGTTAGCATTTAATATATTATATTATATTATATTATAAATATATAATATTTCTACGTATCAGTACTCAGTACTATTTTATTGGTAAGGAACACGTCTCTTACGTCCATAGTTGTTTTTTTTTATTATTTGTAAACGTGATATGAAAATGTATTGTAACGAAACATATTTCTGTCTTATTTTTATTCCTTCAACATACACTTAAATATCATTGAACTAAAATTTCCATGTCCTCTTTTCTCCGTCCATATCTCTTTTTGTAGACAAATGTCAATCCATATATATAATATTTAATCTTGAATTAAAAAGAACCTCAAATTTCAATCCTTATACGTATACATTCAATCCATATAAAACACGCAAAAATGGATAAGGATTGTGGCAATTTCGTTTCCTTCCTACTTTCAGTTTAGGCGCACTTCCTCGCAGCTAATTAAAAATTATCTCTTAGACGTCGAGCCAACGGAACATAAAAATGAGAACACACAACATTATAAAAATATTTGATCACATGAAGTTTGAAACTGTTCAATTGTTTAATTTTATATTACACACAAACGAATAAATTCAGTAACATGGAATTTTGACAGAAAACGTTTTGATTATACAACTAAACATCAAAATTTGTCAAGTTTATTGCTTATTAAAAAAGATTAGAAAAATTGTTCAATATACAGATATACAATTTTTCGAATTCATTACCTATTACATAAATTGTGTATTTTAGTTTTCGTCAAATCTCGTTAGTGTTAATTGTGGAGGACTATAATTCTATTCTTCCAATATGCAGTGTGAATTTTCAAGAGGCAATGGCACCGGCGTTGCAGAGGCCATTGGAAATTGGGGCTTCTGCAATAAAATGGGAAAATGTTGCAACGAACTTAGTCGTATAAGATGTCTCTTCAACAAAATGGATTGCATGTAAGAATTGAACCTCCCAGCCAAGAAATAAAAAAAAATTATAAAATATTAAAACATAAATAATACAAAATAAGTACAAATAAATAGTACAAAAATAATTTTTCGTATACATACTACAATATTATTTTGTGTTCGTTATTTCTTTTAGGAAATGTACAAAACCGCTGCCTTGTGTAAAATACAATCCGAGGTACGATCCAGAAGCTTGGTGCACTATACCTAGCCCTGACGAGTGCAAACCATTATGGACTTTTCCTATGAGAAGACCACTCATCGTTTACAATTCTACAGCTGAAATAATTAAGACTTCGAATTTAAACGAAATTGGTTCAGATTTATTCTATCCGATCCCAGGACGAAGTTATGCCCTGCAAGGAGTACGTAAAATACTTATCGGGATTTTCATATGATCATGAAATTCTTTAATTTATGATTGTTTTATAACAGACGGATAAATGGTATCGATGTGATGCCTGCTGCAGTCCACCGTGCTTGCCACTTTGTATGACACCGTGTCCGCCAAAGTCCTGCTGCTACTGAACTTGATAATAATTTTCATGTTTAGTGTAAATCAATAATGTTAACTTGATTAATGCGTTTTGTGAAATGTTAACAGTATCTTCTAATTTGATTGTTAGATTCGAGAAATATTACGTGTATGTTATATCTAGGGAAATATATCGAAAATTGGAGCTAAATGATTATTTGTATTTTATGTAGACTGTAATTATATGTACTATGTTAGAATTTCACTTTTAAGAGATAAAGTTATATTTTATTCGAATAAACTTTTTTAAACGCTTGAGCAACGACTCTGAATACCTCCAAATAAAAAATCGAATTCTTATTTTTTCTAAAACCAACTAAATTCATGCCATGGATCAGGAACTTTAGAACAAACACACAATTCACTTCAGTCAACCGTTCACAAAATTTTTTGTAACATTTTTCGGCATACACTATTCAAAATTTCAGTCTAATACCTTCTGCAACATGAAAAATTAACAAGTATTTTATAATCACTAATATCGTTTTACATATTTGGAAATCAGAGCATAATGCAGTGCCATACAATTTGTCACGTAAAACCGGTGCCACCAGAATGGTTAGTTTTCAATCTTCAAAGTGTATAATATATTTATTGGATGACTTATTCAATTTTTCAAAAAATGAATTAATTAATAGCCGAACATAGAAAATATAATGCACATAATTTAATAAACATAAAAATTAATCTTCCTCTGTTCAATAGCAATCATTATAGAAGCGAAGCAGTAAATCCAAATGCAAATGCAAATGCAAGGTGCAACAATGTGCAAAAGAAGGAAGAGTGTAATAATCCGTGTAATGAAAAAAGCCCATATGTACCCATGTTTTTAATGATTCCATTTGGGGAAGATATCTTCGATTCATCAAAGAAAAGAGAGAAGTGTGTAGAAAAACCACCGACTGTTGATACTCGTTGTCAGTTGTCCAAGGTAAAATCTATTAATACAAAATCATAAATTTAATAGTCTCAATAAACTAAAAACAGGCTTTCTAACATCCCAACTAAATGAAGTTATTTGATTCAATATTAAGGAAATTATTCAATTTTGAATTGTGTTCGACTATTAATGGGAGTCACTGCTGGTGCAGTGAGAAACAAATGAAAGATATTAACTTTTATTTTAGGATGAATTGAAATTTCCTGAAATGCGAAACGGAATTCTATTCACGAGGTGTCAGTGCGTGCACAGGGATGGCCTTCAAGATACGTGTCCATTGAGTCAGTGTCAAAATGGACCGAACTGTCTAGTCAAACCGTGGCCTTGTTGTCTACCTGCGAAATATTTACAATCGCGTCATCCACGACAGTACCCACCGTGTCAATTATAAAGTCATTGCCTCATTACATGTAAATTTCTCTTTTTACTGTATATTTACCTGGAGATAATTACGTTAATAAGGAACAATAGCATTGAATATTGCAATACTTATTACACTGTGCAAATACGTTATAATATAAAAAATATTAATAATGATATTCATTGTCAGATTAATCATTCTAATACTTGTAACATATAATGCAGATTCGAATAAAGCAATCCACTTACTGTGAAAAAACTGTATTTTTCCGTTTATTGAAAATTGTACAACATAAAAACGTTGTTTAAATTTAAAAAACAGAGTATCAAGTCTGTAAAATGCGTATAAATGTTAATTCTTTACATTTCATCCATTTCTATTTTTTTCTTGCTTAACATTAGAACAATTTCAGTTTACAAATATGACGGAAATCGAACGTACATAAATCGAACTCATTACATCCAAACAAAAAATGTATACAGAAAATATAATTTTGCTCGAGCATGAAAGAAGAACGCTTCGGCAATCAGCACGGCGGGCAGCAGGGTAGACACGGAGGGACTGAGCATGTCGGCAGACACGGCGTGCAGCACATCGGCGGACACGGCGAACAGCACGGTGTACACGGTGAACAGACCGGTGGGCATGGCGGAGGACACGGAGGCGGACAGCAGGGTGCACACGGTAGACACGGTGGGCAGCACGGTGAGCAACGTGGTGGACAAGGTCCGCACGGTGAACAAGGTCCACAAGGTGGGCACAGTGGTATACACATTTGTGGGCAAGGAGGACAAGGCGGAGGACACGGTGGCGGGCAAGGTGGTGGGCAGCATGGTATGCATGGTGGGCAGCATGGTATGCATGGTGGGCAGCATGGTACGCATGGTGGGCAACACGGTGTACATGGTGGGCACGGCGGACACGGTGGACAGCATGGTGTGCACGGCGGACAAGGTGGGCAGCATGGCTGGCATGGTGAGCATATTGGAAAGCATGGTGGACATGGTGGCGGGCACGGTGGAGGGCACGGTGGTGGACAGCACGGTGGTGGGCAACATGGTACGCATGGTGGACAGCACGGTGTACATGGTGGACACGGTGGACAGCATGGACCGCACGGTGGACATGGTGGGCAGCATGGTCCGCATGGAGGACATGGCGAACACGGCGGGCAGCACGGTGTGCACGGTGGTGGGCACGGCGGAGGACATGGGAAACAGATATTGTAAGTACAACAAGGCGGCATGCAAGGGGATGGACAGCACAGGTCAACACAGACTGGTGCACAACAGGAACTAGGTGGGCATGGTGGGCATGGTGAACACGGTGGGCACGGTAAGCATGGTGGGCAGCATGGACCGCATGGTGGACATGGTGGGCAGCATGGACCGCATGGTGGACATGGTGGGCAGCATGGTCCGCATGGTGGACATGGTGAACAAGGTGGGCACGGGGAACATGGTGGGCACGGGGAGCACGGTGGGCACGGCAAACATTTAGGGGGACAGGGCGAGCAACAGGGATCGCAACAAACTAATCTGCAATATGCAGCCAGAGCAGCTTCTCTCGCCTTATCAGCGCAGTAATATTTCTTCAGAGCCATTTCTAAGTCTCCAAGATCAGTTAATTTCAACAGAGCATTGCGGCCTGGGCAGCAAACGGGATACAATTTCGTCATGCACTCGGGTCTACCCATGCAGAACCACATCATGCATCTATCTTGTAATCCATTTCTCTTGATACATTCACATCTGTAGATGATACCTCCGCGAAAGTCAAAGCTTTTGCATTGCTTAAGCGGAATCTGAAATTATTAATTCAGTTTTTCCGTAAAACATGTGCAGCTATTCCCATGAACAACAATGAAAATAGATAACGCTTATGTAAATTAGTATTTGATACTTATTTTTATGTACTTTATTACTATATCAAAATTTTTATTACACATTCCATATTAGAATTCATCTGTACTTACGCAAGGCACACAGGGATCACAAGGACCACACGGACCGCAGGGTCCACAGGGACCACATGGACCACAAGGCCCACAGGGACCACAAGGTCCACATGGACCGCAGGGACCACAAGGACCGCAGGGACCACAAGGACCACAGGGACCACAAGGACCGCAGGGACCGCAGGGAAAACAAGGACCACAAGGACCACAGGGACCACAGGGACCACAGGGGCCACAGGGACCACAGGGACCACAAGGCATACAACAAACAGGAGGTGGACAAGGTGGTTCATCCCATTCGCATGGTTTTCTAAACGATTGGAAAATGTAATAAAATAACTCACAATCTTGTATATGTCTCTTTATCTTCAGTATACTCTTACTTCCTCTCCATACAACTTATCAGACATTTCAGCTGAGCTAACAATTCTCGCCTTCTATCGCAATTTGGATTCTTCCCATCACATGGCATTTTGAAAACTAGAATTTAGACTTTATCCTTTTTTAGAAAAACTATGAAGCTTTTATCTTTTTTTACATATTATCACTATTTTTTATAGTGTTCCTCAACCAGTTTAATTTAGCATTAGAAAATTTGTATGAATCCAGAAAAAGAATAGCGATATCGAGTGAAGTTGTTAGCGTATACGATAAATGAATGATACTTTTATTTAGACTTCATTTGTTGATCATTTCTCAAACAAAATTCATAGTAATCGGCCGATATCTAAGTTAATCAAAATTATATTAAAATTTGCTGTTGGAAATTTCACAAATATTGATACATTCACGGAAAGGACGAGGGAAGAGGAATTGTAGCTCATAATAATGTCTTGCGGAGGAAGTTCTTTATCGTGTTGTCCCCCGACGTCGTGCTGTCCCGTGTTGCAGTACCAGTTACCGTCCTGTCCATCGTGTGTATCCTATCCATGCGTTCCACCAATTTGTGTCGCGTGTCCTCCACCGTGTAAAATTACGATATGTACGCCGCCAGTGCCGTGCGGACCTGTCCCACCGAAATGCATCCCGTATTGTCCACCTGCGTGTGCGGCACGATGCGTCACAAGATGCACAGCACGATGCCTTAGATGTTAAGAATTTATGTCGTGTTAGAAGAATATGTACGTTCGTGTCGTTTCCTTTGTCCGTCCGGCACAGAGTAGAATTTTAATAATCTGTGCTCATTCTCACGTTTTCGTACGTTAGGTGAGTACAAAAGTTTCGCGATTCTGAGTGCGAATAGTAACATTCTCTTTCTACTTCTTTATTTGCTTATAATTAAAAACCGATTTCTACAAAATTAAATAATATCAGAGTCATATAGAGTCATACGGCTAGAACTATAATAAATACTATTACATTATACATGACTTTACAACTCTACATCGAAGTAAATTTAGTAAATGATTCATTTAGATATAACAACTACATATATTTACATCAATTTCTGTACTTATTCCAAACATTTGCACTCACCTAGTATGGAACAACAAACTAAACTATGTTTTTATCAAACAGATGTTGTGTCACTATACCACTTGCACGTCCACTGGAACCGAAACATTATATACCTAAGAGACCTTGCTGCAGACCTGGTTGTTATCACAAGCCACCGCCAAAGTGTTGTATATATAAATTTTGGCGTCTACCATGCAAAGCCGACTGTTTCGAAGTATAGAATTTGACATAACATTTTGTAACGATCATAAAAAAAAGTTTAAATAAGCATGTGTAATAAGTGCAAAAAAAACGTAAAAACGTAATTTGTATGAATGATAAGTTAACAGCAATAAAATGTTTCTAAATTATTATTAACATGACAATACTTTAAGAATAAACAATTGAAAATGAAAAAATATAATAGATTTATTTGATCAGTTATCACCGTTTTTCATTAAATGACATTATGAGCGTCATATAGTATAAAAACAAAGTATATAAACTAAGAGATAAATTTGTACGTATTATCTCCCATCTTCAACAGCACGCCATTTTGATTTAATTTATGTACAAACTCAGAGAAATTGTCAATTATTATATTGTTACTTGATGCAATTTCTTCTAAACTTCTCATAGTGTATCGTTTAGTGGTGTCGGAAGCTTTTTCTAATATATTGATAAATTTCTTTACCTATAAATAAAAAATAAATATTTTGTAACTTTCATACGATATTATGCTTTCGAAAGTTTTAATAACAAACAGTCTCTCTTTATATAACAATAAGATTACTTACTTTTCCACTACTCATATTCTGCGAACTTGGAAGATCGTGTTTTACAGTATTACTCTCATACGTGTGTTCGAGAATTTCAATCACGTCTAAGGCATCTGATTCTGTCGCCTCTGTACGCAGCTCACACTTAGCTCTGGCCTATGCAAATAATTTTAATTCGTACTTTCAGTAGAAAACTCGAATTGAAGATTCGTACCTCCGTTAATCGAATCATTGCTTCCAACTGTCTGTTGCACACGGATAATTCTTCAAACTTATTAATTTTACTTCGTCGATCTAAATAATAATTTTGCAGAACTTTCGCAGCTGATTCAGTTATCGTTGGTTTCACATATTGTTTAGCATAGGCAATATATTTTTGGAGAATCGGTTGTGGAATGATTTCCGCGTTGCCAGCAACGACACGTGCAAGTTTATCTCTAAAAGGCAATAGTTTTTAAGCGAAATGTTAATATAACTAAGAGTAGTTTCTAAATACCTTAATGAAAGATTACTATCCGTATTTGGTATATCCGTATTTGGTATATCCGTATTACTTTGGCTATTGTTATCTTCATTTAAATGCGAACGAGAGTGCATTGACATGACGTGTTTGCTCAGCAAATTATCCATAATCTATTACAAAGAGAAAGAGTCTAAAAATGGTTAAAATACATAATAAACCGAGAAACTGTTTTACGGATAAAAATTAATATCAAGACAGAGATATATTTAAAGTCCATTCGTCAGTTATTGCTTCTGATAACAGTGATTTTTTTAACATATAAAGTATATCTAAGTGCTAACATACTTAGGATAATGATTCACGACTCGTTTTTGAAGGTAAAACTCGAAAATGGCAAAAAATCTATGACATATTTTTTCAAAACTCGATTAACATGTTTCATTTGTACTAACAAATTGTTTATAATTGTCCAAAAGTTAGTTATTAAAAATCATTACATAAAAAGAAATATTTGATATTTAAATATATACATACCTGATTTGGTTCATCTAATAATAGGAATATCAAATCGAAGCGCGACAGAAGAGGCGCGTTCATGTTCATATTTTGCATTATTGTTCTGGTCCTATTGAACCTACCATTAATTGGATTAGCAGCTGCTAGAATCNAATAGGAATATCAAATCGAAGCGCGACAGAAGAGGCGCGTTCATGTTCATGTTTTGCATTATTGTTCTGGTCCTATTGAACCTACCATTAATTGGATTAGCAGCTGCTAGAATGGAAGTTCTAGTAGGAAGAGAGCACACTATGCCTGATTTTGCAACGCTTACACACTGTTGCTCCATTGCTTCTAGCAAAACCTGCATTTTTCACAATTATTTTTTAAAATTATTTACTATATGTTTGATAAACAAAAGATTTAATCGCTCAGCTCTATAATTTTATGTAACTATACTTTGAACGAATATTAATTGGTGATTCTTAAGCTTCTTTTGAAAGTCTCAACAGGATCAAAGGATCCCTAGTGTGCCCCACTCGCAGTCTACTCTCTCTACATATTCTACTCTTTTATTTTACGGCTGTTTACACTTTAATTATTATAGAGCTAAATGGATCTCATTAACTTTACCGCGTGTTGTTTGCACATTTTATCAAATTCGTCGATGCAGCAGCAACCCCTATCGGTCAAGACCAAGGCTCCCGGTTCTAAAGAAAAATTGTCACTTTGCTTATCCTTCGCAACTGTTATCGTGAGACCAGATGACGTACTTGAATTTCCGCATACGTATACAGCTATAAAAAATCGGATAAACATTTTCTTTTTAAAAGATACAATATTCTCTTGATAAACGCTCAAAAGGTCTTTACGATAATTGCATTTGTTTCGTTGTTTCATCTATGATTCACATTAGACCCCTGTTAGCTAAGCAGTGTCAGATTTCGTCAATTCTCTCTAGTTATTATTTTTTTATCAGAATAGTCATACAGTTTCGGTATTGGTAAAAGTTCCGAATTTTAAGTATTTATTAAGAGACTAGTAAAGAAGCGCGATAAAAAATGTACTATACCTTTAGCGGAAATTCGGGTACAAGCTTGTAACATTTGAGATTTACCAAGGCCAGGATCACCGATTACCAGTACGTGAATAGTGTCGCGCAATTTAGAACGTTCTACGTTGCCGCCAAATAAACTTAATAACAATCCAGCCTTCACCAATTGATGACCGTATATGCTTGGACAAAGCGAGTGTACCAAATGTGAAAAAATATTTGGCATATTATACACTTCCTGAAAAACAAATATAATCTTGTAGTAAGAAACGAATCGTCTTCTACGTCAGCGCTATCCAATTGACCTGTGCGGAGGATAGTGAATTGATACCTTGATTGCCATATAATCCTGTATCCGCATTTCGTTATCTGCGATACTTTTACTTTGAAGCTTCTGTTTATTATTGATTACGGCGATGGCTTCCATGTATAAGGAGAACGAAATTTTATTTCTAGAGCCACTATTAGTCCCCTGCATATAGTTTTAATTATAACACTCTAATATAAATAGGTACATTATTATAATATGAATGAATTAATTGCTCCTTTGCCTTCTTTCTTTCCCACAAACTAATATTTATCAACAAAATAGTAAACAAAGAAAATTATATACCACGTATCTTTCGTTTTCCAAGTATTTTTCCATTGGAAGGAGGTAGAAAGAAGAAAAACAGGTGTTTACAGATGTGTATTGGAGTGGACAGAAACACATCGACGTATCTATAAATGCAAAGAAAATTGTGGAAATTCAAATGAGAATTAGAGCCGACAAGTACTTGTGATATGTTGAGACTGATGAAAGGATGAGTGGATCAGAAGCAATGGAGGAATAAAAATATCAGAGGAAAAGATAAAGAATGGGCCCTGTTGAGATGTAATGTTTAAAATAGGAAATATAAAAATGGGAAGTACGAGAAGTATGTTATACGTGGTACCGAAGATTTATAGCGGTATATCTAGAAATAAAGAATTGATAAAAGGTAATGCTGAAGAAAAATTGGGAAAGATTTTAATAGAGAATTGAACACATCTTATTGATTTTGTTTTATTTTTATCTGTTGATAATTAAAACATTCTAGAGTCAAATACGNCTAATATAAATAGGTACATTATTATAATATGAATGAATTAATTGCTCCTTTGCCTTCTTTCTTTCCCACAAACTAATATTTATCAACAAAATAGTAAACAAAGAAAATTATATACCACGTATCTTTCGTTTTCCAAGTATTTTTCCATTGGAAGGAGGTAGAAAGAAGAAAAACAGGTGTTTACAGATGTGTATTGGAGTGGACAGAAACACATCGACGTATCTATAAATGCAAAGAAAATTGTGGAAATTCAAATGAGAATTAGAGCCGACAAGTACTTGTGATATGTTGAGACTGATGAAAGGATGAGTGGATCAGAAGCAATGGAGGAATAAAAATATCAGAGGAAAAGATAAAGAATGGGCCCTGTTGAGATGTAATGTTTAAAATAGGAAATATAAAAATGGGAAGTACGAGAAGTATGTTATACGTGGTACCGAAGATTTATAGCGGTATATCTAGAAATAAAGAATTGATAAAAGGTAATGCTGAAGAAAAATTGGAGAAGATTTTAATAGAGAATTGAACACATCTTATTGATTTTGTTTTATTTTTATCTGTTGATAATTAAAACGTTCTAGAGCCAAATACATATAGGAAATCATTGTTAAAATGAGCAATTATTTCATTTTTAGTGTAGTGCATACGTATAGATGTCGATTTTCACCTTTACAATTCCTGTCAGTACAATATCGTCTCCAGGCAAGCAAGTATTTACTAAATCATCAATTACTTCGACGTCAAGCATCCTAGGTATACTACCTTTATTATTCTGTAAAGTATGGGACGAAATAACGAAACAAGTAATTCTCTTCACAAAGTATGACAACAATTTTGCCTCTTTATTTAAAAGAAATATAAAAACCTCATTATTAGAAATCTCTTGTATTTTGATTGTTTGGAAGGAAGTGCTTTTCACCAATGGTGAGTCTAAATTTGGACGGAATTTCGAAATGCCGCACTGACTGCACTTCTTTGGAACTGTATAGACTCCCAATGGCTGTTGTTTTAACTGCTGTAAATTACATGTACGACAACTAAATAGTATCCACTGTGCCAGATGTTTCACGCGTCCTACTCTTATTACACAGCCTCTAATGGATATTAATTTCCCTGTTATAAAAACAAGACGTTCATAGAAATAATTGTAATTATTAGTTAGATCTGAATAAAAGTCAAACGTTAATTGTCAATTGTATCTTCGATTGAATTAAAAATTTAATCACGTATCTGCAACCCTAGTACAAAAAATTACGTACTTACCGTAATAATTGGCTTTTATATCTCGTAATGGTATAATTGGCAAATAGTTCAATATTTTCAATCTGACTGTAGATAAATTTCTTATAATGTTTATAGAGCTCAAAGTTTCTTTAGGCATTGTACTTAATATTTGCTGAAAGCACGAAATTCGATAGTGCATAAATAGAAATTCAAGGATTTCAAATAAAAGTAAATGAGCAAACCGTATCTACCTGATGTATAGCAAGTTTGAAACAACTCAATGTATGCGACGGATCTTCCGATATATTTTTATAGATATCTGGCCATTCGTTTAAAAAATTATCATCATTACATAGATCTCTTATATCAACAGAAAACACTGCACCATTTTCTAAGTTGTCCATTGAGAATGGTACAAACAATCGTTGATGTCTACGAATGAAATTCTCTATTGCTTGAACTTTTTTAACAGTATCCGAACCATCTTTATAATCTAAACAATTAATTATTTAATTATTGTTACTTGTAACTTCAATTATCATTTAGAACAGGCTTGGATATTATTCAAATAATTTACTCGAAAAATAATATTGAAAATAAAATATCATCTTCCGATAGCATTCATCTTTCGGATTGAAACCGTGTATTTTGACAATTGATATGTCGACGTTTCGCCAACGTTGCAGTTAGCTTCATCAGGGCTGTAGGCTCTGATACGGTATCAGAGATCCGGAAGATGAATGCTATCAAAATAAACAATAACCTTGAAAGCCTTAAATCCAAAATATCATCTTATTATTTATTTATTTTTATTATTGATTAAATACAATTTAAATAAGATAAAAATAATAATTCGTTATTTCTAATGACTATTTGTTATCTCATCTAAAATGAACTATGCCCAAAAGTAATTCAGGAAATGTTCGTACCTTCATCAGAAAAAAATAACTTCCATCCATAGTAAGGAATATTAAAATCCACGTATGTATTGCGTTTATTCAATAATTCACATATCTGATCTGGATCCAAAGACTGATATGTTCTATTCCTGCTTTGATCATTTTCTTGATCTATAGGATAATATTTCCATAATAGAAGAATTTGTGCATAAAATATAGAAAAAAAAGTAAGAGTTCTATAATTAAATAATTAGTTTGTATTAAAACGTATTATAAGAACTTTATTAAAGAATACTTCAGAATTATGCAATGAACTTTTATTATTACTATTTTACATGGAATGTTTTGTATACTCTTTGAAATATGTACAATTATTCATTAAAGAATTTGCAGAAGCATTTTCACCCACACGTTATCTTCGTTGACGAACATTTGTAATAAAATCTAGACCGTGTTGAGACAATTTTTCATTGAAATGTGCGAGATGTATACATCACTTTATTTAAAAAAGTATAATTAATCTTAATACACTGTTTCGAGATCCAGATACGCATAGATTAAAGACTATTGAATCCATGTACTTTATCAATTTGATATATTGTACTATGAAGCGAAAAGAAGAGATTTATTCGTAGAATACAGCGAATATGTTTCAAATACAAAATATTATTATTAAAATTGTATTTTTATAATACATTAGAGAATATGAAAATAGAAAAAATATCTTACTATTGGATTTCGTAGACTTCTTTTTATTCGAGTACGATTTGGATTTATGAAAATTCTTCGGCCTTCTATCAGAGCTCATAATTCTAAATATTATAACAAATAAATTAACATTAAAATGAATGTAACAGCTTCTACATTAAACAATTTAACAAAAAACTATTTTCAATGTCAAAACTCAATGCGCGACAAATAAATTTTAAATATTCCTCGAATTCACTATTTTTTTAGTAATCACATTAAGGTAGTTGTTTGTTGCTTCCTTACTATATATTAATCCTACTATATTAACCAAGACAAGATTTAAACGTAAATAGCTACAAGACTTTTTCTGTACTAAGAGGTCATATATAAAAAAATATGAATTTTGATTATGCGTGGTACACAATGAAGAAATAAGTACTTTTGATAAAAATGATATACCTGCATTCATATGTTTCGGCTGGTCGGAACTCAACGTTGATGCATAGTGTAGATATAAGGATTAGAAAATGATGAAACAATAACACTAACACTTCAAGTAATATTATCGTCGTATCTTCGTAACTAATAATGTGGTTAACAATTTAAAGAAAATCTTTGTTCTTTATTATAATTTACACCACTTTTCGTCCCATTCATTAAATATTTATTATAATTCGATCAATTTCAATTATCGGAAAAAAGATATCTTTCTCCTACCGGCTCCATTACTCTAATGCTAAACTAACAAAATTTGCGAATTTTAATTGATGATATGCCGAAAACAAGATTGTCAATCGATCCATTTTGAATACACATATTCTTCATTATTTTATAAAATTTCAAACAATTCTCAATACGTTTGACTTATCGCTAGGCAACAACTACCTTAATTGTTCGATTGTATGTACAATTCAGAAATGTGAGAAAAATTAGGGTTATGAATCAATGTTTTTGTCGTAACTATGGTAACAATCGCACAAACAGTTGAACAACACGTTAGTTGAAGCTGGACACTGTGGGTAAAGTTAACACTGTAATACACACCTACAGGATTCTGTAANTTAAACAATTTAACAAAAAACTATTTTCAATGTCAAAACTCAATGCGCGACAAATAAATTTTAAATATTCCTCGAATTCACTATTTTTTTAGTAATCACATTAAGGTAGTTGTTTGTTGCTTCCTTACTATATATTAATCCTACTATATTAACCAAGACAAGATTTAAACGTAAATAGCTAAAAGACTTTTTCTGTACTAAGAGGTCATATATAAAAAAATATGAATTTTGATTATGCGTGGTACACAATGAAGAAATAAGTACTTTTGATAAAAATGATATACCTGCATTCATATGTTTCGGCTGGTCGGAACTCAACGTTGATGCATAGTGTAGATATAAGGATTAGAAAATGATGAAACAATAACACTAACACTTCAAGTAATATTATCGTCGTATCTTCGTAACTAATAATGTGGTTAACAATTTAAAGAAAATCTTTGTTCTTTATTATAATTTACACCACTTTTCGTCCCATTCATTAAATATTTATTATTATTCGATCAATTTCAATTATCGGAAAAAAGATATCTTTCTCCTGCCGGCTCCATTACTCTAATGCTAAACTAACAAAATTTGCGAATTTTAATTGATGATATGTCGAAAACAAGATTGTAAATCGATCCATTTTGAATACACATATTCTTCATTATTTTATAAAATTTCAAACAATTCTCAATACGTTTGACTTATCGCTAGGCAACAACTACCTTAATTGTTCGATTGTATGTACAATTCAGAAATGTGAGAAAAATTAGGGTTATGAATCAATGTTTTTGTCGTAACTATGGTAACAATCGCACAAACAGTTGAACAACACGTTAGTTGAAGCTGGACACTGTGGGTAAAGTTAACACTGTAATACACACCTACAGGATTCTGTAAAAAGTGCCCGTGGGAATACAGACTAGAGACGGAAATCGGAGCGTGCATGGGAGCGTGAATACTCCATTAGGGGGCATGCTTTCCTTTTCTAGGTACATAATTTAAAAATGCTAAGTAAACTTCAAAATGTTTTCTTTTGCAAGCAATTTCACAAAATTTTTTACAATTTTCTATTGATGCTAATTATTTATTTAATATACAGATTATTCAGTAAAGTAATTCACTTAACTATTTGAACAAATTCCGATTACTTGGTCCAATTTTTAAAAAGTTAGTCAAGTCGTTGATTCAATTTGATTTTCACATTCAAATGCTAGAATTAAGATAAGTACGTACAGTGATCATCAGTATTTATTAGACAATGAAATTAATATTATTTGATTATAGAAGTCGAAGCATTTGAATATGCATAGATATATAATCACAGGAAAAATAGGAGAAGGAGCACAAGGTGTAGTTTTAAAAGCGCACGACGTAGAAACAGAGAAGGATGTTGCATTAAAAAAATTGTTTTTGAAAAATATCGACAATGGTATATCGACATCTATTATTCGTGAGATAAAAATTTTGCAACAATTAAGCCACTCCAATGTACGTGTAAATCATAATTAGGCTGCGAATTTTTTATATTTATACAAAAGTAGTTTCTATAGAAAATTCAATAACTTGTTTCAATGTCCAAGAACACACGAAATATCAAAAGTGAAATGTATATTATGATTTTTTAAATACGAAGTAAATTCTTGCTTAGATTTCGTTTTGTACACTAATGTTACAAATTTTGCTTAGATCCGCAGTCTAATCATAAAATAATATTATTCGTTTCATACTAAAAGAAACTTTGTCTATCAATTTGACGGAAATACTGGCGTTTATTACAGGTAGTAGAGTTATTAGATGCCTTTCCAGTTGGATTAGATTTTATTATGGTCTTTGAATATATGCCAACAGGATTATGGGAGATAATAAAAGACAATGATATATTATTAACTTCTTCTCAAATCAAAACTTATACAAAAATGATTTTAGAAGGAATTGCGTACATACATGAAAAAAACATAATACATCGGGTAATTTAACCACTGTAAGATATTAGTACCTGTTGTGAAATGTGTTTTAATAGGAGTGCAAGATAAATATAAGTTATAGTCATTGTATTCAATATATCTATTAAGAATAATATAATAAAAAGTATATACGTATTCACAGGATTTAAAGCCTGCTAATTTACTGATAAATAATAAAGGTATATTAAAAATTGCTGACTTTGGTTTGGGCCGATTATTGTGGAAAAATATATCGAAACCATATTCGCATCAAATTGCTACAAGATGGTACAGAGCACCTGAATTGTTGTATGGTGCAAAATATTATACATCATCGATCGACATGTGGTCCATCGGTTGCATCATTGGTGAATTGCTCAACAAGTCACCATTATTTCCAGTAGAGTATAAATTAATTCAATATTAATTTCTATGTTATATATAAATATGTGTTACATATAATTTAATTTAATGATCATTATTATATGAACAGGGGGAGACAGATATCGAGCAGTTAGCAATTGTTTTAAGATACTTAGGTACTCCTACATCAGAAACATGGCCAGATTTAAGTATGTTGCCTGATTACAATAAGATCACGTTCCCATATCATAAAGGAGTACCATGGGAAAACACATTTGCAGATACTGAACCAGAAGCTATCGATCTTATCGGGAAAATTCTTATTTATAATTCATCGAAACGATTAACAGCTAAAGAAGTAAGTAATTAAGAACAGCGTTGTAGATCTTGTACTGACTGAAATAGAGTGGTATAAAAAATAATGATACTAATTAAAATTTCGTTGCTTCAGGCACTGCATCACATTTACTTTCATGTTAGACCTTATCCTTCTCTGAAACACTTGATAAAACCACAAAATATTCATCGTTGTCAGTTAAAGCAGAAAGAGATTGATACCAACATCCAAGATACTATGCTTTTCAAGAACTTGTTAACTATTACGCAGTGAATGGATGTATGAGAATATACAACTGTAATGAAGAGTTGTAACAAAACACATAAAAACTAATAACCATAAAATTATTTATATTTACAAAAAATATACAAACTCACAATCCACTTCTTTCAATTGTTTTGATAAAACGCAAAAATCCTTTTAAAAACGTCACTGTTGTACCCATCTAGATAGGGTAGTCCTTCTTTATAACCACCAAATTCATACAATTTTATCGTTGGTTCTGCCCACCAAAAATTTCTAATTCCCTCTTCGCCATCGATATCTAAAGTGTTAAGTTGATACACTGAGAAATGGAAATTCTGGCCATCAGACTGAATGCACTGTACAACGACAGGTTCAGGTAATGTCTTCACGTCTTCCCCGAAGCGTTGTCGAGCATATGCTGCTGCAGTAGTGAACGACTGTGTCAAAGAACGCGCGTGAATCTGATTCTCAGTAACTGGCAGTTCACTCAAGTTTTTCACCTTTGATGGATCATGATTTACGAAAATGGTGTGAACGTTCATTAATGGTGACTCCTTGTTGATTGCTGCAATGTTAACGTATATATGAAAACTCTTGAATTATAGTAAAGAGTAAAATTCTTTTTTCTTTAATGTATAATGGAAAAAGAATTAACAAACTTACGATATAAATCCATATCATCAGAGATCTGAGACTTGGTCAAACCAGTGATACAATGTAATGGATAAATGTCAGGCATTTCGAGATCATTATATGTATTTACATCTGCTATTGGTGCTAAGGGCGTCGCAGATGTCATCATTAAGTCCATTTTTGTCGAAAAGTTTAGAAACTTATTTTCCTTCTCTATGATATATACAAAATATAAAGAACGGCTACAAAGCTTAAAACAAGAATTAATATTTTAACGATATACCTATGAACGTTGACAAAAGCCCATCATTAACTATGTATCTATTTTGTGCAATGCTCAATCCACTCAATGATTCACAAAGTTGTAACAATTTTTTGGACAAATTACGTCTACAACAGATTCTCGTGTTTTAAAACGAATAATGAAAACAA
>SMSR01015814.1:25767-45464 GCA_019453355.1 Ceratina japonica
ATGCTGCTGCAGTAGTGAACGACTGTGTCAAAGAACGCGCGTGAATCTGATTCTCAGTAACTGGCAGTTCACTCAAGTTTTTCACCTTTGATGGATCATGATTTACGAAAATGGTGTGAACGTTCATTAATGGTGACTCCTTGTTGATTGCTGCAATGTTAACGTATATATGAAAACTCTTGAATTATAGTAAAGAGTAAAATTCTTTTTTCTTTAATGTATAATGGAAAAAGAATTAACAAACTTACGATATAAATCCATATCATCAGAGATCTGAGACTTGGTCAAACCAGTGATACAATGTAATGGATAAATGTCAGGCATTTCGAGATCATTATATGTATTTACATCTGCTATTGGTGCTAAGGGCGTCGCAGATGTCATCATTAAGTCCATTTTTGTCGAAAAGTTTAGAAACTTATTTTCCTTCTCTATGATATATACAAAATATAAAGAACGGCTACAAAGCTTAAAACAAGAATTAATATTTTAACGATATACCTATGAACGTTGACAAAAGCCCATCATTAACTATGTATCTATTTTGTGCAATGCTCAATCCACTCAATGATTCACAAAGTTGTAACAATTTTTTGGACAAATTACGTCTACAACAGATTCTCGTGTTTTAAAACGAATAATGAAAACAAAATAATTCATACTTACATCTTTTTTGTAGTAGACAAACCATATACTCTTGGAAATACCCAAGCAAGTCTCTCAGGATCTTTTATTTTTGGTAGTTTTACTTGCTCTGCATCATATATTACAGATGAACAAACAAATCTGAAATAATAATTAAAGAATTATGCAACTTACAAACAAATAAATTCTTACACAAGGTAGTTTGTAATTCATGATATAAATGAATTCAGGGAAATTCAGTGGAAACAAGATAAATTCCATAGGAGGCTTGATTGATCAAATTAATTGTAACTTGATAAGAGTGATTCTTAAAAACTGCCATGTATGTATTAAAACGTGTGGTTATTAATCTACCTTTCCACCAAAGTGTCTATGTTGGATGGAACATCAGTAATTAAATCTGTAACTCTCTTTGGTAGTTTATCTTCAACTTGTACAGTCTTTGTCAATAAACTTGCTTGCTGTACACCTTCTTGCAAAGTATAAAGGTCTCCAACCATAAGATAGGTTTTACTGTCCTGGTTAACATCTTCAATTGGAAATGGTTTTTCGAATCTACCATAATAAAAGATAAATTGACATATAAGAATTAGATGAAAAATAGATTATAGATACATTACTTTTCTTTTATAATCAACTCTTCTCTTGATCGAAGTGCGAAAACATTGGCATCCTCGACTGGAATATTCATAGATGCTAAAATTCCCTCTGCTTTAGACACTTGGATATTTCTGTCACGTTGCTGGTACCATAACCACCTCATTGCTTTAGCTATATGTTGTTTGTGTAACAATTGTGTAAACTTCATTGTGTCTTACCTAGAGGAAATATTACATTCACGGAATTAATGAGCATAGAATTCAAGCATTTGTGTAATTTATTTGCAATATTATCGATACACTTATTATTAGGTTACATGTCAGCTAATCGTAGAGAAGAAGAAATACATACTATCAATCTTGTTTCTCTCTAATAATGGCTCTAATAGTACGATTACTATGTTCTGTGAAAAACAAATTTTTATATTTAATTCACCTTAATAATATCTCTTTAATTGTTATTTACTTGAATTTCACTTCTTTCACCTCACTTCACTTCATTCAATAACGTGAAGTGAGTGCCAAAAAGCCTGCTGCTCTCTGTATCTTAAATTATGTACTGATTATAAAATTCTGATTAATAAATGAATGAAAACACGAATTTTTGTATTTTTATTTCACGATCTATGACCTAATGACCAATTTTGAAAGTGAGTATTTAAGATTTAAAATTATCACTCTTTTCTTTGAATAATTTAATGTAAGTGACAATGAAGATTAAAGTGAATGAAGAGAAATATATTTCATTTAATCTTTAGTTGAAACAGAAATCGGCTAAATTCTGATTAATAAATAATTTTATATGAATAACTCTCTGTTCTCTTAAGGTATCTAAATTTAGATTTTATCTGAGGAGAGATCCTCGGTCTCAGGTAGCAGATGATATTTTTACCCAAATATTATGGTACTGAAAAATTTCACCCTATCAGTTTTATAAAATCTAAAACAGGAGGAAATCTCTCCTCGGTGTCTCGGTGTACCTGGTACCTGTTTCTGTCTGCTTCGCAGATAACAAATCTTTGCTTTTTTATTTACAAATATTTCATTACATATAATATTTCCGATGAGAGGAAATTTAGATTACAAAGAAGTAAATCGGTTGCAATTTTTTAAGGTAGAAATTGTTAAGATGTTGACAGGTCAGATCTCTGTTTAGTTGGTTCTTGTAAGCGCTAAACGTTGAACTGGACGTGTCAGATCCCTGCAAGAAAAAGCTGAGAGCAACATTAGTATAGGGAACGCGCCAAACCCTCATTTCCGCTCTGGTATTTCAAAGTGTTAGAAATGTATATGTATTTTCATACGTTTAGAAGTATTTGACAAAAAACATAATTTTTTCCCTAAATTCTGTTCTTACGGTGGTGGGAACAATCAGGTTTTGTCAACACTAATAAAGTGCCAATTAATGATACTTAAATCAAATGCTGAAGTCTGAAGAAAAATGCATAGAATATTTCTTGTCGAGGACGTCAGTGCCTACAACTACTGTATAAAATTGAAGGTTTATGCACGATTGAGGAATCTCAGTGTCATACACATAGTTATGAGTTTATGATTTTTAATTATACCTGCAATAGAAATGATGAATTTACTGAATTTCATAAGTTACCCTATATGAAATATTTTAATCATTCTCGCACGAACATATTGAACTAGAAAGAATGCGTATTTAATTAATTATTCATAGTACAACTAATATTATATTATAACGCAATGAAAATGCTGTCCCAAGAAATGCGAGCGGCAGATAGCAGAGGAAATCCAAGCAGCACGGCGCGACGATGGAAAGGCGTGGTAGCTACCCAGAAGATCGGAGTACAATCTGCATTATTCTGTGCGCAGGCGGGCATCAAGGCCTCTTCAGGTCAACGCGATCCAATCTGCCGTATAAAACGCCCCTCTCGACGGTCCTTCGACCACTGTTGCACTTCTCGTTGCCCCGTCGTCGGTTATTCCTCCACTATGGACACTGTATACGTGAGTACACACTTGCCTTTTCATACGTAAACTTTTCATAATGCATTGTCAGTATCCGGCATCGATGATCGATCGCTTAATCTCAATGCATCTCTGACATTTTTGTTAAATACTTTCCTGTTTCTGTCGTGGATTTTTAAAATATGTACTAAAGAAGTTCAAATTTAGATCTTAAAAAGCCATAAGCTTTACTTCAGAAACTCGCTGGTGACAATTAACTAAATATAAAATCCATTTAATTCTATAAAAATGTATTTTGATCTCCAGAAGCTGTCCATCGTCCTGGTATTACTAATTTATCAGCCGTCGCATGGACAATATCAACCACCTCAACAAGCAGCAATTTTGAGCGACGCGAGATACCTGGCCGGTGATGGGACGTTCGGTGCGGCTTACTCGCAAGAGGATGGTGTCGAGTTCAAAGAGGAGAGCGACGTTTACGGAAATCGTCGTGGGTCTTACTCCTACGTCGACCCAACGGGTCAAAGACGCACGGTGTCTTATACAGCTGGCAAGAATGGATTCCAGGTGCGTTGCGACATGCTCTGGCATTCGGATAAATACGTGCAATTTCATTCAAATTATCTGTATAATTATATATGACGAAACTTGAAAGATTGACGGAATTGAGATGATCATTGGTATTGATCAGTGCGTTTTTATTTTATTAAAAGGCATCCGGCGACGGGATTCCTGTGCCACCGCCGCAAGCACCGCCGCAACCGGAGTACGAGCCGCTGCCGCAGTACAACTCTCCCGATTATCAACCACCGCGATACAACCCGCCTCCGCGGTCGTATCAACGTCCGAGCCCACCGGTGTACGAGCCGGAACCGCAGCAACAGCTCGAACCCCAGCCCGAGTATCAACCTCGACCGCAGTACCAGCCGAGGCCTCAGCCACCGCCCGCGCCCATCCCCTCGTTCAACCCCCGGCCGCAGTATCAACCCCCGGTTAGGCCGCTGCCGCAATATAACGAGATAACGACGCCGGCTCCAAGGAGATTTTATCCACCCGGGAAGCTGAGCTTCAACAGGACTCCGGACGGCTACTCGTATACCTTTAGCAAGACATAAGTAGGTACGTAACGTGTAATATGAACGAGATCACCGCGAATCTGATTTTATAAAGTGAAGTATATTTTTGTCTAAATGTATCCGATTTAACAAATAGTTACTACAAACGAAATTCCTTTTCTACTATTTTTTACACACGCTTTATTTTGCACGAAAAACCTGTTTAATTATTAGCGTTTAAGTGCATGCCTATATGTCGCCGTAATTAATTTAGGACGAAGATAGTTACCGGATAACTGTAACGAAATTGTGTAAATAAATTGCAACTGTCAGCTCTCATGGGTTTAGCAGCACATTTAATATTTCGACGAATCTGATATCCTGGTTTGAACAGTGTAGACGGAAATTGGATTATAAGTGTGCGATCATGCGTTAATAATGAAGAGATTGTAAGTAGCCGGAGCCTTGTCCATGATCTTACTGCAAGGTTCCGACGTGAAACAAGTTGAACTTCCTCATAAAACGCTCTATTAATACATAAATTCATGAGGAAATGGATCAAATTGATACATTTATTATTGCCGATTAGAAATGTGCGAACACGTTCACACGTTCGTTAATGAGTCATTCAATCTTAAAAATGGATCAAATAGAGATTCTGAATACCTAATATGAATTTCTATCAGATTTTTCATATCATATAAATTATAGATCATTGATGCATGATAAGAGCTCAAATTTTCCATAAAGTAAAAAAATGCGAATAAATAAAATTGTTTAGTATTTTTTTTTATTCTACAACAAACGACGTGGAACCGCATTTTCTCGAACGGTTCGATTGGTCGACGCCTCGCATTTTGCATAGCCACTTTCCTTCACAAATGCGAGCACTATCCCGCGCACTTCGGGGTCACATTACTTTCATTTAGCAACCTTTGCTTTGGCGTTCCCAACGTTGTTGGGAACATGGCAAACAGGCAAACCGCAGAGAATCCCACGATATCGGGAGGGTGGATCCGAGACTCATTTATACTTGAACCGTGCCCTCGAGCAAACATCCAGTGAGAAACAACGGTGAGCGATGTACCAAAAATAAAAAATGAAGTGATGAAACGATATAAAAGTAGAAATTAGATTACGATGAAACACATATAAATTTATACTTGTATTTAAAATAGTTTTATTTCGCTTTTTTCGAAAATAATTCCTTTTCTTTTAGTTCTCGATTCGACAATGCACTTGATCTAACAGATTGAAATTAAGTTGCATGGAATAAATCAATATTCAATTTAACATCGATTGCAGTTACTAATTTCATTCCCCGTTTCGTCGAATACCGGCCTCTAAAGCGAAGTATCCAACTCCTATTGTCTGCCATGAATTGGTACATAATAGGCGGGTCTCATTGTCACCTTCGTCCAAGTAGAAACGAAACAAAAGCGTCGGACAAAGGATCTATTATCTCATTATGCTGGCTCGCGNTTTTGTCAACACTAATAAAGTGCCAATTAATGATACTTAAATCAAATGCTGAAGTCTGAAGAAAAATGCATAGAATATTTCTTGTCGAGGACGTCAGTGCCTACAANTTGCCATGAATTGGTACATAATAGGCGGGTCTCATTGTCACCTTCGTCCAAGTAGAAACGAAACAAAAGCGTCGGACAAAGGATCTATTATCTCATTATGCTGGCTCGCGAATAATATCTGTACGGCTCGATGAAACGAAGGGAAAAACGCAATTTGGTTGGGCGTTTGTTCGCCGGTGACCGTAGCACGGGTGCGGCAAGGCAAACCGGCCGGCTATCGAAGCAGGAACTCGATAACCTTAGCGGTGCAGTGCAGCGGCCCGAAAGAAAGAAACGCATACCGTAGCGTAGCGTTTCGCGGCACGTCCATGTCGCTTAAGAAAGTCGATCGATTTAATTTATGACCGAACGGGTGCAGCTCGCACTCGACGCGGCGCGCTCCTATACTCTCTAGCCACCGTCCGCGTACATATTTGTTCAGCGCCCTGCATCCGCGCGTATCGCCGTATCGTTTGTCCGTTCAACTGTCCAACAAGTTGCTGAGACAGGATTATGATGCATCGGTTGCTTTGATCTCTGCGTTTCCTTACAGAGGAACTGGTTGTCAAACGTTCGAACGACACGGCTCCAGGATTTTTCCAAAAATTCCATTCACCGACGTCGAGCTTTTCACAGTATATGTATTTATTCCTGAACTTTCGTATTATCAATTATAATCAAGTATATCAATCGTAGGCATATGATCTGGAGCAATTTTAACATTCACTTTTCCAGTTTCACGATTTATGTTTATGCGAATTCCTGAAGGGCAACGTTGATCTCGTCTGCAAAATGAAACGTTTTACTTTTTCTCAGTCGTGTTTTATTTATAAAGGTATATCGGTTATACATTTTGTTTGATGATTATGGCAGTAACATACTGACTCTGATTAGCTGCGTGTGACATCAACAGTATAAAAGTAGTCTACAAAAGAACAGCTGCTATTAGAGGCAGTGGCATCGAACATTTACTCTCCTCAAAACAACGTCAAAAAATAAAAATAATTAAAAACTGATGATCGTAGAGTAAAAGAACGAGGAAAAACCAACGCTCGTCACGTAATCCCTATGAACCTAACTTATCGCTATTTAAAAATACTTATGCCATTGTGCCTCCCCAACACGTTCTAATTTCAAAATGATCGGAGCGATAAGTCCCAGAGAAAAGGCACTATACGTCTATTTAAATATAGCATTCGACTCGATCGTGTCAGTTAATCACGATTGCGAGTCATCGCGCTTCTTGCCTAGCACGCAAGAATTCTCTTGGAAACAAGGGAAAAAAACGAAGACAGCGTTGGACTTATTACTTCAATCTCCAAACATTTACACTCACATCGACGGCGCGCGAATGGCAGGCATAATCATTTTATTTCAATGCGTCAATTTTCTTCGTCCTTCCTTTCCTTCGATCGCAACGTTGCGTCGACTATCGTTGATTCGTAATGATACACGGACGTTGAAGAAGTGAAACTGCACTGAGCTACGTACTCGTCAAATTTTTACGATACCGATCTGCGCTTTCATATTGTGTTCCGTGCTCGACGTTCCGTGTGTCGCTATCCCACATACATACAAACTGTGTAAAAAATGTTCTCGCNTATCGTTGATTCGTAATGATACACGGACGTTGAAGAAGTGAAACTGCACGGAGCTACGTACTCATCAAATTTTTACGATACCGATTTGCGCTTTCATATTGTGTTCCGTGCTCGACGTTCCGTGCGTCGCTATCCCACATACATACAAACTGTGTAAAAAATGTTCTCTCTATTGGCATTAAAAAACAGGCCGGCATTTTTTGTCTTTTCGTTTCCTTTTTACATGGTTATCAGTTAAGTCGCTATAAATGGTTAATATACATACACGTACATGCGTTTGACGAGTGTTCGAATATATTTTTTTTTCAGGATTACTCGTAAAACATACTTTTCTCTTCTCGTCCTTCGTTCTCTCCGCAACAATCGCATCTATTGTCGATTTGATTATTTCTATATTGCACTAGTTAGAATTATACAAAATATATACCTAAACGGTAGGCTTTGCTTCACTTTTTTCATTCCTTTTTTGAAGTATACCATTTTAGGCACCGTTTTCCCGGAAGTTAAGATCGAAAAGAAGCCGAAAGTGGGTAGTACGTGAGGCAGGAGGCACGGCAGTTTCCTTGCGACATTATCTATTCGCGATGACTATCTAATATTTCTATTCTAAAGACGTGAGGAAGTTAAGCGCTGCGGAAGCGAGTTTCTATTCGGTTACTGGAAGAGGCAGTTCATTCACCATGTGGGTCTCCTGTAAATCATTTAACGGACCAATATTGCAATGTACCAATTTAGATTTTATATTTAAAAATAAAGTCGGTTAACATAGAATTATTGTCTTCTAGAATCGGTTTGTTAATTAACATTACAATAAGAGAAATTGTTTTTACTTAAAGCAGCAGTCAGATGCCTGCTAATCTGTAAGAACCCGCATATGTTGTCCTTTCCTTCTTGTTTTAATTATACCAAAATAAATGCATAATGTAACCCGAGTTTTATGCTCCCTGATGAATTACGAATATTTCAGGTTTCGAAGATAATCATAACGACGAACTTGTAAAAGAGGAGTAAATTAATTAAGAAGAAAATAATTGAAAATATCTCAGGATAATTAAGTATGGTAATATTGTCAATGCTTACACAGTACCACGGTAAAAACTACACGTTTGGTATGCTACGTCGTTATGTGGCTAATAGTATGTTGCCTTTGGAAGATCATTGAAACATCACTTTAAGAAAGAGAATAATAAGAATCACATAATTGGAATCGAGAACTTAGGTATTAACTACTTAAACTACAGTAGTCTCCGAATACATGGCCACCGATCGAGACCGCGTAGGGCCGGTTTTCCACGGTCGTAACACTGAAAAATGATGAGAGGGAACGGAAAGGGGAAAGGGAACATGTTAAAATGCTACTGGAAGACCGGCTTGGAGCGAGCACTTTCATGGATGACTCGCGGCCACACATCCGGAAGTTACTATATTCTATTCCGAACGAAAACAGTGGAATAGTAATTTCGTAAAATTAGTTAAGCACAACGTCAAATATAGTTTGAATATGTTAAAACGTACAATGCTACAAACAATTGCCGGAAACAATAAACCGTAGATTTTAAAAAGTAGATCACGATAAATTTAATTACAGTAAAATAGGATAAGTAAAAAATATAAAATGGCATTGAGAACAAACCTATATCGGGTAGCGAATACTGCTAATGGTTAATGATGGTGGGAAGCTAGCTATGTAGGAACGTATACTATTAAGTAATCATACTTAAATATTGACGCAATAGTGGATTCTATTACCATTGCATATCAGTATCGCGCCGATATCTAAGTATCTGACAAATAACGTACATGTCTCAAGTCATTATACAGAAGATCCCGGACGCACAGCAGCAGACTTACGGGTTACTCGAAATCTTCAATTGATATGTTGCGTAACGCGAAAAATACTGTTCTGTTTTCTTGGAAACAAAACTAATGTTCTGAAAAATGAAACAAGCAATAGACGAAGAAGTCTGTCAGGTCCAGNAAACAAAACTAATGTTCTGAAAAATGAAACAAGCAATAGACGAAGAAGTCCGTCAGGTCCAGCTTTCATACAGGTCAGAGCATGCAATGAGTATTGACACGTGTGTCACAAGGAGACTCCAACTTGATGACAACTTTTATCTCTGTTCAAACTGTTATTTCTACAAGAAGTATAAAACATACAGAATTGTTAAGAGTTGCCAATTTCATTATATTCCCACCTGTACTAGAGCCCCCCCGACCGTGGATGTATTGATACTTTATACAAGACACGTACCATTGCTGTGCGTCTCTCGCTAATAAATCAGTATAGGATATTTATTACGATCACAATACGCATGACATTCTATGCAAAGAAAGTTTTCATCGAGAATGAAGTAGAGAGAACTTGTACTATGGTAAGACACGAATCGATGGCGCGTAATGACAAGAAGGATAATTCTAGCTGCATAATCCTGAAGGATCGACCAGACCGCGGGCGATCAGCTCGGCCGTTGCCGGATCCCCGGCCTGTTTACCGCTCGAATGCTGTGACGGCGTTTGCTGCGCGTGGGGCTCGAAATGCGAGCGTACGTGGAACATGAATTCAGCCTTGTCCGTGAAATCTGTACGGCACATGAGGCAGAAATGCCTCTCGGAGACGTACGGCTGTGGAGGAGGTGCTGAACCCGGGAAGTACGCCGCTGCGTGCTGCGGCGGTCCCGCTTCCAAGTGAGAACTGTAACAAAAATATTATTCATTAATGAGAATCGAAAAACATATTAACTACTGTAATTAATACTGAAGATAATAATTTATATCAGTATTATACTTGAAATGCAATTAAACGATAATTACCGAGCGTGCTGCGTCCACTCATCCCTCGTCGATAACATCCGGCCGCACAATTCGCACGCCCAACTAACTGGTTCCTCTTTCAACTTTAATATAGTGTTGTCTTGACGAGATTGTTGCTGTTGCTGCGGTTGTTGCGGTTGCTGCTGCTGCTGGGCTTGTTGCTGCTGCTGCTGCTGTTGTTGTTGCTGTTGTTGCTGTTGATGATCCGAATTTGGAGCAGACGGTGTGGAGAGAGGCGCCACACCCGGTCTGTGTCTCAGCTTGTTCATGTGAATAACTAGCTTATCTCTACGAGCGAACGCTTTGCCTGTAGGGACGAGGAACATCGTTGCGTTGATTAAACTGAAAGGAGTGAGCATCAATCGCGAAGTAGTTACGGCACGCTTACCGCAAACCTCGCAAGAGTACGGCTTCTCCCCGGTGTGGATGCGCATGTGAATGACCAGCTTGTCTTTACGGGCGAGACCCTTGCCGCAAACGGTGCAGGCGAACGCCTTCGTCGCGGGTTCGCCAGTGTTTGTAGCCTTCGACACGAATCCCGGACGAGAAGTAACATTGTTCGTCGTTCGTAACGGTTGATTCACAGTCGGAGCTCTGCTTCCGAACTGCTGATCCATTGTGCCGGGGAACGGAGGCATTACGCCGCCTGGCCGCATCGCCGCCGTGTAATCCGGAGACCTATCGCAATTACACGGTCCAGTCCATAATAGCGTTTCACATTTCTCTTATATTAACGAAATATAAACTAATTATAGGACCAATTAAATCGCCATTTAATAGTTAATTATTAAGAAGTTTAGAAAATTCGATCAGCTCACCATGTGCCGATGGAACGAAGAACCCGCACTCCATCGTCGTAGCCTAAACCATCGTCGGGTAACGTGAACGTCGAATTGGGTGTCTGAGAAGTGGCAGGTGGACCAGGTCCAGCCAGTCTCGCTTGTGCAGCTTGTTGTGCCATATGTTGCTGTACAGCAGCGTGAGCGACGGCATGCGCTTCCGCATAAGCCGATCGTTGCTGTTGCTGCTGGCTACCATTAGACATCTTGTCCTTGTCCGAAACCTGTTAATCGTGTAGTAACTCGCGTTTAACATTGCATCGATGTATACGTTAACGATAAAAAACGAATAACTGGCTCCAAATGATAAACAGATCGCTTTTTCGTAAAACGATCTTATGAAAAAAGTTTGAGCGTGCTGTCAGAAAAATGATGCAAGTGATTCCTACGATGTTTCATATTAATGTCATTATCGTTATCGCAATTGAGCAACGCTCAGCCTACGCATTCAGCGATATCAACTGTACCAAAATATTCATTAGTACAAATAAATTATCACATTTTGTACAAAAAAAGTCACTAATTGCGAAATTAGAGAAACGCATAATTAGCGAGATTGCAGCTCATCCTCAAAATCGAATAACTTGTGCAATCAGAAGAAGTCGAGAAGAAATATTAAAGTTAATGCCTGCTTTATTTTATGATAATGAAATCGGGTTTACGGGAGTTCAAAAGTGATCAATCAATTCGTTTACTATATGTATGTAGTTGCAAGGGAAGATTCTATAGGAACAAACGGCGTTTGGCAACGTTTCTAACAATTCGGAGGAGTACAAAAGCGTAGCAGCTTCGGAGCTGCCGATATGGGAAAACAATTAATCACGGGAACAGAACCGAGCGGAGGTTGCACGGAATACGAACGCGCACTCGGTGCCAAATATCTATTAACGATAATCGATATTTAGCAGAAACGTAGTTTCGAACAATTCTTCGGCCAAATGAAACTTATTCGATTTTCTACGAATCCAACGTGAAACGTAATTGACGCGGTCGTCCAAAACGATCAGCCAAAGGCTTTCCGTATCTGTTTATAAAATATTCTGCGAGTAAAAACGAAGAGTTCTGAATATCACCTTTGACGTCACCGATTCGCAGATTTCTTGTTGCACATACGCAAAAAATAAATTAGATATTGTAATACAAAGAGGTATAATATTATACTCTGCTCGACCAACTTAAATGAATCCCGTCATAGCTCCGTTGTTAAATTCTACTGGGTATAATAAAAACGCGCCTTTCTAAACTTACGAGTAGTGGAACGATCCCGAATTCCGAATTTCGTACACGTGACGTCGGTTCGCAACGGTCAAAGACGAGCCCTTGCGGACCGTAATCTCCGAGGAGCATCACAGAAGCCTGTATCCCCGGGAGACGACATCGAACGCATAAAAGACAGGGACTTTCGAAGGAACCGAAAAGATCTCTGCGCTTAGCCTGCTCCGTCAAGGTCCATGGGGGAAAGAACGATGACCGAAACGAGAAAGAGAGACGAGAAAACGGGAGTGAGGGTAGGTGAAAGAAAGAAACCGGGTATGGGTACAACGAGAAAGAGAGGCGGAGGTTCGCTTACGGGCACGCAAACCTTGCCCACAAAAGATGGACAAACGTTTATCGGCGTATATCTCCGGGCTCTGTCTCACGTACCTGCACACTCTACGCACTTCGTCACTCTCGGCGGTGGAAAACTGCACGCGTACGGTCTCGCACGCTAGCTCGTATGTCCCTCGGGGACCGATATCATCGACAGCGTCACAAGGCGAGCGACTCAACGACACATCACACACCATGTATACTTAATAGTATCTCGTATATAGTCACAGGCGTGCACCGGTCTCCGAGAGTTTCCGAACTGGGTGAAAAAAATCGAGCACCCACGAGACTCTCGTTCGGGAGCCGGATACGGTCGGATCGCGGCGGACTCGTGTAAGCGAGCTTTGAGACGCGGCGACGGGTCCACGCGCGTTGCTCCTTTTCGCGACGCCACGAAAGAATCTCGCGTTTTACGGGGCAACCGGAGTGTGTCCCGCGGAGCTAGCCGCCGATTCCCGGCGCGGGAGGATGCAAGGACAAAGAGACGAAAAAACGTCTGGTCGAGACAGAGGGGGTAGCGCTCCGGCGAGCAAGATAGAGAGAGATCGGGGCGAAGGGAAGGAGAGCGTAAGGAGGAGAGAGAGAGCCCGTCGGCGGAGAGGGAAGGAGCTATAATCGGTCGGAAACGAGGGAAACGGAGACCGGCGAGGGAAAGACAGAGAAGCCGGACAGGGGGAAAAGGACAAACGAGATAGCCGTCGACTGGTGACACACGGATGCTGCTCGGCGTAACGATATCGAGTGGAGGTCTCCGCGGAATGTACCGTGACGACGTGCCGGGGAGAAAAGGGACCACACAGGGTGCACCGATCGGACGAGGATGGAATCGGATCGAGAACGAAACGGGGGAATCGAGTAGACGTNTGTAACTAACGTACTGTATAACGTAACGTACGAAACTGCACTAAAAGTAAGTTGTAACAATTTTAATTTTTTATTTTATGTATATTTGCAATCTCTGATTCATAAAATTGCGCTTGAAATTAACAAATCTATCGCGAATCATGAATATAATAATTTCCAGTCTCTACCGCTCGTTGAAGGCACAGAAGTTTATAAGCTGTGGACGTCACCCATAACTTTATTGTTCAAGTGTTATGTTTTTAATGTTACAAATCCGGACGGAGTTATGCAAGGAGAGCTACCTAGATTAGTCGAATACGGCCCACTCACTTACAAGTAATGCACAAATCTTCAGGATTCTTTGTCATAGAAATTATTATGAAATTAATATTAATATATTTCATCTACTACTTATTAGTATGTTATATTATTAGCGAAGTACTTGAGAAACAGTTGATAGACGTCGATGAAGAATTGGACGAAATCAAATATACCACAAGGTCGACTTACACATTTAACAAGGCTTTAAGCGTCGACATATCTAATCGCGAAAAAGTTACAATATTGAATCCGGCATACATCGGCACAATATCAATGGCAAGCACACCTCCTACGTATAAAAGTACGATTATGACATTTATAATTCCATTCGATCGTTTCTGCATAGTTAGCTTCTTTGCCTCCGGAGTATATGAATAAGTACGGTGATCATATATCGAAATTATTCCCGAATCGAAGTAGCATTTTTCTGAAGGCTCGCCCTACGGAAATACTCTTCGACGGAGTTAAAATTTCGTGCAACTTGAAGAAATTCCCTGAACTGGACCTAATTTGCAAAACGATGAACGCTAATCCTCCAATTGTTTTGAGAAAATCCGAGAAAGAAGACACTTACTACTTCAGCCTCTTCCGGAGGGTAAGCTTAAATTTTAGATACGTTAAAATGAATATATTTTTTCGATACATTAATTAAAAAGAATTTCTTGAAGGAAACATTGAACGTTTCATATTTTTCTATTGTTCGGCAGTTAAATTCTACTCTTCGTGGACCATTTACTGTCAACAGAGGTTTCAAAGATTTAACTAATTTAGGCAATATAACGTCTTACCAAGGAGAGAAAATTCAAACAGTATGGAATTCTGATAGTTGCAACGCAGTGAAGGGGACTGATCCTATTACATGGTCACCATTAATGAAACCGATACCTTATGTCAAATCGTTTATCCCAGAGATGTGCAGGTTTAATGCACTAACTTAAATACAATTCATTGAATATTTCTACATACGTTCAGTGTATTAAGTTATATTAAACGAATGATTATTTTTTATGTTGATATTCTCAGAACAGTAGAATCAGATTATTCGGAGGACGTTTCGATTCTTGGCATGACTGGATCGAAGTTTGTCATCAAAGAGAGAACGTGGTTTCCGAACGCATCAGAATGCTATTGTTTATTAAAAGATAAAAAACCTCGATGTTTACCGCGAGGTTTAATCGACGTCACAACGTGTCAGGTAATGCTTCGACAAGCCAGAAGTAATCTTCCTCGACTGCAAGATTGATGTGTTGCAGAAAGTACCTGGAATCTTATCAGAACCGCACTTTTTACATGGTGACCCGACGTTATTGACGTACGCCCACGGTTTGAAACCCAACGAAACTCTTCATTCGTCGTATATTATTATCGAGCCACTTACCGGAACCCCGCTCTGTGGGAAAAAGAAAACTCAAGTGAACCTGGAATTGACTAGGCAACCATTGAAAATGCTGTCGAATGTCAGCGAAGGATTTTTCCCTATTGTTTGGTGCGAATCTGTAAGATTTTTACGAATTANCGAAAGAGAGACGGGGAAGGGTGGAAAAGATGAAGGCGAAGAGGCGAGAAGAGAAAACGGAGCCGGGCGAACGAGCGACGGAGACGGGGAGAGATAGGCGAGACGTCGAAGAAAAGGAGAACTGACTTTCGCTTTCTGTGCGCGACGCAGCCTAGCGTCGATCAATAGTGCCGCGACAGTTGCACAGACACATACACGTACGTGCGTGACGCGTATACGGAACCCTCTATCCCGGCTACTCGCGTGATCCGTCGTCTCTCTTTTGCTCTATCTGTTCATCCGTGTCTGCTTATCTGTATATTATCCCCACCAACGTTTTGCCCCGCGCGAGTCGCGTTTGCGAGGGTGGAATTATTGGGATCATGCTTCGTTGCCCGAGCGAGGGGCGTGCAGGAGGAGTCGAGAGAATCAAGGACCTCGCCGCTACCGATCACCGGCACCCCTTCGCTCCCTCTCATTCGTTTAAAGCTGGCTGCACGTTCCGTATCGTAGTTCCGATTCCATTTCCTTTCGATATTTGAGCATTTCGAACCAGCATCAAACGAACGCTGATTCGTTTCAAAGTTCACATTACATGATTTCCCTCCTGAAACTAATTGCTTCATTTTTGATGATTCAACTCGAGTTCGGTGAAATTCCATTCTGAACGAATGCTCAAAGCGTACAGGTCGACGCTTATTCGTATGCCGAAGCTTCACACGCCCTTTTTCCGTGCCCAGCTTCGGCACGTTTATCGAGCAACGTAAACGAGATTGGAATGGAGGAAGAAGGTGGAACAGAGAGGCACGAAGAGGTGGTGGAGAACGACGCGAGCGCGTGTCGCGTAAAGGACTTTTTACGCGGCTCGAAATGTGGAACTCGTGTCGGCTGGCCGGTCGACGCATAAAGTCACTTTAATGCGTCGTGTCAGAAATTGCCGCGCGAGTTTACGAGCTTGTAAAGAGTCACCGTACTTCCTAGAGCACATACCGGGGACAATCTGGTTCTCCTCCTGACTATTCGTGTCCGGCTTGTGTGGCGATAAATTTTCCTACCGCTTACGAGAAAAAAAAATCCGCCTCTTTTTCTCCCGTTCTGCCTCGTTACGCGCAGTCGGGAGACACGCGGTGTACGCTTTATGTCAGAACTTTAATCTACCTTTATTAAGGGTGCTGTCTCTTTCATTTGCGAGACACTTGCTCCCAGTCGTAAACCACGTGCTCACCGGGGAACATTTAAACGCGTCTGATGTCTCGTGAAATCAATTAGGTACAAATAAAACGGTATATCGTAAACAAGTAATTCTACGAGTCGCTCGTTTGTTACTGCATTTATCGCCTACGGCCTAAATATAGCTGTCGAATTTTTGTTTACAAGCAATTCTTCCATTCAAGTAATAAAAGTTATATAGACGTCGTAATTCGATTGTAAAACATCAATGAAGATTATGGTAACTTTTACGAAAAATTNTTTTGTTTACAAGCAATTCTTCCATTCAAGTAATAAAAGTTATATAGACGTCGTAATTCGATTGTAAAACATTAATGAAGATTATGGTAACTTTTACGAAAAATTCGCGGAAGATCGAAAGAGTGTTTGTAAATTTTCGTTTCACATATTTTTCAATGTATTTCGACTTACCTGATTCACAGAAGCGGCAAGGTGTTTCATGCTATCCGCGTAATTTTTTAGCACCGTGTCCGTTGTCATGCAGCTAACACGAAACTCGTAAAACATATCTAGCTTGTACACGCATCGCTGGCAAATATTTTTCGGCAATGCGTCTTCTTTTGTTATCTACAGCAAATTAAATATTCACATGTATCAGAAAATATAGAATACTTCATACTCGATCATGTCTTTGTTTTTTTTTTACTATCAATAACTTTTGCGATTTCTAAAAACGAAACATTTATGACAGACAATTTATAAAATATGACTTCACCGATCGTCCTACGATAATCAATAACAAATCCTACTCTTTCATAAAATTTTTTGTGTCATATTTCAGTCAGAATACAACACTTTATTCAAAATAATGTGAAACCTATCGAAGTATCATGTCACTATTATTTATTTCTAATGAGTTTAACACCCACATTTTTCACCATACTTATAAACGTATCGAACGAACACATGATAATTCTATTTCATCAGAAGTAATTGCGAATTATATTCTACGAAAACGATTAAAACACGAGGGAAGTGACTTACCACAGCAGGAATGCAGGAACGTATTTTAAACAGCAACTGTCTCTGTTCGCCTTCCTTGTCGAATATCTGCAATTGGTGATTACTTTTCAACGAGCACAGTCGACACAGTTCGGCGAAATTGAAGTCCTCGTTCATTGCCATTCTCTTTCAATCGGGATTAAACACAATTGCTTCTCGTCGGGTTGTTAGGTTATGCCACTTTTTATAATCGTTTCTTTTACCCGGGTACCGATCCAAGAAAAATGTTCACGTCGCACGAAATTAACATCCACGACCGTACGGTTAAACAAAAACCGTCCAAAGTATGACAGACGTTAAAAAAAAGGAGAAACATCTAACAAAATTAAAGTAACGCTACCATGTCTTTCCGTCTTGTTGAGCGTGCAGAATATTTGACTCCCACATTGTCCGACGATGGACCATCTATTGGGTGGAGCGAGTACCAACTAAGGGCTGTACATCATGATACAACAGAACAACGTTTTAAAAATGAGAATTTATTATGTAAATTATTTTTCTGTGTCTCAACTTGATAATAAAATAATTCAAAAAATAGATGGTGTGATAAGTACACACTTTTAAGAATAAAATTTTATTGAAAAATACAAATTGGAACCCGTTTTGTATTGTTTTATAACACTTTTTGTTACTTCAATTTCCTTAAGTGCATTAAATCCAAAAGTATATTCATCAAAGTTTATTAATAGTGGATATTATTGATTTAAATGTACTATTTCTGTACATACGTATGATGTATGAATTGTGCGATCTTGATTCTTTATTGCATATCTGATTTAATGTTTTGTATGCGTGACATAAACTGGCGAATATATTATTTAGTAAACGATGTCTATTTATTATTACTGGATATTATTTAGCTTGTACAGCCATCGAGTGTCAGTGTAAGTTAGAAATTTAAAGCTCTACTGCGTTCTGCGAAATAGAACAACTTATATTAAATACAAGAAAAAATATTTGATCTGAGCATTAGAATTGATAAAGAATAATTTTAAAGTAATGTATTCTTATTCGATATGTGGTGTTCTATGGATAATCGTGGGTGTAACCCTTATTGTAACTAACGTACTGTATAACGTAACGTACGAAACTGCACTAAAAGTAAGTTGTAACAATTTTAATTTTTTATTTTATGTATATTTGCAATCTCTGATTCATAAAATTGCGCTTGAAATTAACAAATCTATCGCGAATCATGAATATAATAATTTCCAGTCTCTACCGCTCGTTGAAGGCACAGAAGTTTATAAGCTGTGGATGTCACCCATAACTTTATTGTTCAAGTGTTATGTTTTTAATGTTACAAATCCGGACGGAGTTATGCAAGGAGAGCTACCTAGATTAGTCGAATACGGCCCACTCACTTACAAGTAATGCACAAATCTTCAGGATTCTTTGTCATAGAAATTATTATGAAATTAATATTAATATATTTCATCTACTACTTATTAGTATGTTATATTATTAGCGAAGTACTTGAGAAACAGTTGATAGACGTCGATGAAGAATTGGACGAAATCAAATATACCACAAGGTCGACTTACACATTTAACAAGGCTTTAAGCGTCGACATATCTAATCGCGAAAAAGTTACAATATTGAATCCGGCATACATCGGCACAATATCAATGGCAAGCACACCTCCTACGTATAAAAGTACGATTATGACATTTATAATTCCATTCGATCGTTTCTGCATAGTTAGCTTCTTTGCCTCCGGAGTATATGAATAAGTACGGTGATCATATATCGAAATTATTCCCGAATCGAAGTAGCATTTTTCTGAAGGCTCGCCCTACGGAAATACTCTTCGACGGAGTTAAAATTTCGTGCAACTTGAAGAAATTCCCTGAACTGGACCTAATTTGCAAAACGATGAACGCTAATCCTCCAATTGTTTTGAGAAAATCCGAGAAAGAAGACACTTACTACTTCAGCCTCTTCCGGAGGGTAAGCTTAAATTTTAGATACGTTAAAATGAATATATTTTTTCGATACATTAATTAAAAAGAATTTCTTGAAGGAAACATTGAACGTTTCATATTTTTCTATTGTTCGGCAGTTAAATTCTACTCTTCGTGGACCATTTACTGTCAACAGAGGTTTCAAAGATTTAACTAATTTAGGCAATATAACGTCTTACCAAGGAGAGAAAAT
>SMSR01015814.1:45474-84631 GCA_019453355.1 Ceratina japonica
GGACAGTGTCCTGGAACATGACAATGTACCAGATCAGTATTGAATGTTGAGAAGGGGTCTGTAACAATGACGATCAAGGATAATTATTCAAATCTTTTGTTTCGCACCTTATCGACGGAAATCGTATAGGTGGGCGCGTCTGATTCATTGTGTTCCTCAGATTCCCATGTACTCTCAATTTGAAAAGCTCGCGATCGTGCTCGGCACGCTTTATTATTTACATTTATACATCCTGCACATACTTCCTTATCAATGTAATGCGGTCGAACAGCTAAACGACAGCAGAAATGGCCGAACAGCGGTAAAGCTTGAACTTTGCTCTCGCAACTATTTAACATTAGATCATGCGAACGTACGCTTTCGTTTGTATCGTCGAGATTCATTTTTGCGTGAGCCACCAAATCGAATCGCGGTACTTTGGTTGACTCGTATTCGTCTCGCAAAACTGCCGCGAATTTTCTACCCACGGTCTTCGAGATCGAAGAATGAATGGTTCTCCGGATTCTTCTCGGGGTATTGATGATGCCGAGATCGTCTTGTAAGACGTGACTGTAAAGTTCTAATGTCAACTCGAATTCAGCTGGTACGTTATTGAATAACAGTACGTCAGGAAAACTTATGTCTGTTTGCTCTCTGTCGACAGGAAAAATCAAACTGGTGTCCTGAATTTCTGTTCCAATTCGAACTATACAAAACACGGCAAATTTTCTTGAATCTCCGCGATTTTTAAAGTGGTCAGTGTCTCTCCACATTAAAGGAAATCGAAGATCTGAGATAGATAATTTCCCGTCGCTATTGGAATTGCTGAAACAATATTCAAATGTCAAATAGCACTCTCCTACGATATTAAACATATTTTTCATTTGGCAACAAATACACGACAAGTACGATAAGTCCATGTATGTAAATACCCAGTCTTTGAAGATTCACGATTCCTCTTTTTATGTAACTCTGCCATATAAATGGACATTCTTTTGCTTGACGTGAACAATGCGCGTGCCGCCTCCAAACATTGCGTTGGATGCCGTGCAGCAGCTAATAACTTTGAGGAACCCTCTTTTATTTTTGTCTCCAACTCAATTTTTCGCTCCAAATCGTGTTCCTAAGTGATAACACATATATCTATGACTAATGTTTTGAGATCATGTTTCCAAACAGAAAACATAACCTACAAATTCTTTTTTTATTTATCTAAATTTAAATCGTGAAAACGATGTAACTTAATTATCTCTGAACAGCGACGATTATCTCTATTTATTTCTACTATTAAGAACGTTATAATTTACAATGATACTGCGAAAACAAGACGAAAAACAACGGTGTCAAACAACAATTTCCGTGACGTAAAAAATTTCTACTCACTGCAGCATTTCGGTAACTGCGAATACTTTCGCGTCTTCGAACTCGTGCTTGATAATCACTTAAAGAACGCAGATATCCATTTTCCTTGCCTGAAACTGTGGTCAATGAACCGCGTAACGATCCGATAGTTTTTCTACGTGGCGCCATTTTGCAATCTGTTGAACGGTTTGAACGTTGCTCGGTTGCTTTTGCTCATTACTCATTATCGTCTTCTCCTTTCGCTTCCGATATTCCGGAAACGATGGCTGATGTCTGTACTCCGCATAGAAGCAAACATCGATAAGTTACTGAGCAAAGTATAAGATCGGAGGGTATTGAAGGTCGAGGGAAGATCGGTAAATGTATTTGGAACAGTTGAAATAAACGAGGTACGAGGTGGAAGCATAAACTTCTGGCGAGAAATACTAACAATATAAAACAATGTAAAGATAGGTAAAGTTCTGAAAAATCTGAAACTTATATTTGGTACATAGATATTCACAGAACAGTGAGTAATATAAGGGATAATGTATTAAACGAGCTTAGATCTTTTATTTGTTATCCTTGTCCTTTTCTTTCTCTTTTTCTTTGTCTTTGTCTTTGTCTTTATCCTTGTTTTGCTGAAGGGATCCAACAGCTTGGCGGACGGCTTCGGAATGAGGGTCGACTCCGGGTAAATTTTCTAACACAGATTGTAAGAAAGCTGGATCAGACATGACTGCGGCATAATCCTCCTCGACTTCCATAGCTTCCTCCTTCAATGATTCCTCCAGTAGCTCTTCTAAAGAGTATAAGAAAAAACGGTTGAGTGTGACAACATATAGAAAACGAGAAACGAGAAACATGAAAAGGCTGATAAATGATTCATACGTTGATCTTGCATGGACATCTGCATCGCGAAAGCAATTTGCTCTTCTTCGGTCATGCGGGCGAAATCAGGAGCATTCGTGTTAGCGGGAGCGGCAGGAGCAGTTTCGGTCGTTGCAGGAGAATTCTCCGATCCCTCAAGCGACATAGCCAATGCACGCTTCAGCATGGCTTCCTCGTTATGCACTTCCTTAATCGTTTCCGGTGGCTTGTTTGTAGCCGTTTCGTTGGCTTGCGCACGGCGCGCCTCATCCTCTTGACGTTGTCGTTGTTCCTCCATGGAAACGCGTAGAGCCTATATAAAACAATAATTTTATGCACAATGAAAAAAAACGTTCGTTCTACAGAAGAAAATATGCGAGCAAGGAGACACGAACCAATGCTAATTCAGGATCCTCGTTTGGATCAACACCAAACTCGTAAGCAGATCCTCCTATTCCTGTGCCACCCATACCATCCTCTCCTTGTATGATAGGAGAAGAGATCAATGCATCTGATAAATGCGGTCCAGGAGGAACAGTGACCAAGTGACTGCCCGTTCCATCCTTCCCATTCAAAGTATTGACAAATGCAGTTAGTACTTCATTGTTGGCATTCTCTTCTCCAAAACTGATCACGTCCACATTCACTTTCTCCTTTTTCAATCTTTTTGCCAATTTCACAAGTTCTTTCTCATCAATCTCTATCGGACTACCGATAAAGGCCACAATACGCATTTTGTGATTTTTACCTTGGCGATGTTTCAATGCCAACTGTGTTAACGAACAAACATGATAATTCTTAGATTATATTTACACTGAGTTGCAAGCTAAATCTGGTAAAATGACAAAACTCACGTGTGCAATTCTTATCCCTGTGATTAGACATAAGTTACCATTTGGCTGGACTTGATGAAGTTTCGAGAGAATCCTACCAATATCACTAGTAAGCGTAGCAAGTACTTCAACACTGTTCAAAAAGAAAAAGAACATAGACGAGAAAATTGGGTGAGCATGAATCTTTGATCAACAAATCAGGTGTAATGAATGTCGTTATAAATGAACATACTTGGCTAGTGTTATCAAGCCAACGTTGTTCTCTGGATTTGAACGCGTTTTCGAATGACAGACCAAGTTCACTGCATCCTGCTGTGCTTGCAGTCGCGTTGGTAAGAAATCTCCATTTCTCATATAGTCGCTGTTGTCGACACTAGAAATAATACAAAATTTATAAACTTTTCGCTCCTGAAACTTTTCCGAGAAACTGACCTCCTCTCAATCGTTTAACCTACAATGGGATTCCTTATAAAAGATAAACTACATATTCGGGTAAACATAGCATTGTCCCTCCTCAGTTACATGTTTGACGTCATTTATTAACAGATCGAACTTTTGTGCTTATCAAGTTTCATTAAAAAACGAAAATAATTGCTAGAAATAGATTACGAATTCAACTTTGCACTGTCACTCGCATAGGCCTCTAAAGATTTTGAATATCTTTGTTATCGGTGGGTTTCGAGTTATGATAGTTGGAAATGAAATTGAAAAAGTGTTTGGTAAACATATATCATTCAGGTATTTGAAGATACATTCAATAAATATAATGAATAAATGTCAAAAGCTTACCATATCATCGTACTTTCCAGTACCATCTTGGTTCGAATCGCTAAACCATTCTGTTCAGTCGCGTACAGTCAACTCCTCTGCCCCCGTCCAATTCCGCTCTGTTCCCATTTCCCATGCGTTGCAATTATTATAGATAAGATTTGAGGAATTTCGAACACAGCGCCGAGCATTAAAGAATAGGAATAATCAAATTTCATGGCTCATTGCTTCACTTACCTGTTATTATAGATTTAAGCTATTTAAATTCTTACTATTCCTCATAATATATAATAACCTAACGACTGGTGGCGGGGTATCGTCAATATCGAACGCGTCCGTGAATTTCTTGCTTTTTGGAAATGGTACCATGCGGCAATCGGAGAACTACGATCACGGTCTAATAATTAATCTAAAGAATCTAATTTATTAAAATTTTCTTGACGAAATGTGAATGGAGCTCGAAGGAAATTGAAGAGCATATCGAATATATGCGTTGTGCACATGGTGTAAATGCGATAAGTATAATAAACGTAAATACATATATTTATATATATATACAGTATATCGTCGCATTTGTATAAATTAAAAGGGCGCGAGATTAGAAGGTGAAAAAGGAAAAGGTGAAACAATTAGAAAAATAAGGGATAATAAAAATAGACGAAGGGAAGGATTAATTTAAAGGGGTGAATCTAATATGGCTACGGTGTTCAGCTGAAGTGTCGAGTATCTCGGTGCTACTTGGTCCATCAACATTGCTTCCTCGTAAGTGGGCGGTCGATCATTGTCACGTCTTGCTTTCGATAACACTTGTCTGGTACGTCTTCTATTACTAATAGCACTTATAATAACGATGAGCGGTCCTAAAAGTAGCATAGCGACTCCGATCGCAAGCATGATTATCGCGATTACCGCCCCGACTCGATTTACGGAAGAACGCCTCGGCTTCGTTTCAGTTTTCTCACCGCTTTTGTATTCTCGATTCTTTTCGTGCTTGACGAAACTATTCGGTTCCTTCAGCTCCGAGTCAATCGAGCCGGAACCTTGGAATTCGAACGGACCGCTCGGCGTGCTATCGTTCGATTCCATTTCATTTTTCTTTGTTTCATAAATCGTTGGCGTTTCAATCGAACGCACGTCTCTAACGTCATGTTCATGACTAGTCGTCGTCGTCTGTTTTTGGATCGTTTTAAAGATTCCAACGTCGATATTACCCGTCCGATGAGGGTCTTGTAATTTGTGTGATAACGATTCGCCCAGCTTAGTATCGTCGTCGTCGTCGTCATCGTCGGCGACGGTGACAACGGGGCTATCGGTAGCAACTTTTATTCGTTGCGTTTCGATTCGCAATTTGATAATTTTAAAGTAACCCTCTGCGTTAGTTGATTCTCTGACCGATTCACCTTTGTTGCGCCTGGTGAATTTTTCCTGCGAAAATATTTTCTCCGTTTGCGTTGGACTTTACATGCTTATATGTGGATGTGTTAAACAACGTAAGAAAGTGTACACGAAACGAAGGCATGGTACACAGGTATTTGAAATTAGTCTTGATATACTTTTCAATCAATCGAAACGAAGTACTCGTAAAATTGTATTTCTTTTAGTTCTCAAAATAATTTTTCAGTCGTTTGTAGCGTGTAACGTGTAAACGTGTAATGTGTAACGTAACGTTAGGTGTATGTACAACAAGTGTCTATTTGTCTGTTTTCATAGTCGATTACAATATCGAACCTGTATGTTAACCGCATCATTTCGCGTGTTCGTTTTTTCGCACAGAGAGATTGCACCTTTCTGTAGAAGAATAATTCCAACGATACCCCAAATAGTCAGCTGAAAGATGATCGTCAATTTAGGAGCCCATTTATTCGCTCCATTATTTCGCACATTTAACATCTTTTTCAAAAAAATGCTTCTCGTGACTAGGACATACAATGCGACTCGTGTGCGCCTGCTGGATCATATCGAATAAAAAGTCAAATCAGATGAAATGATCATCGTCAAATCGTATCGTGTTATTAACGTATTAACTTACTTTCATAAAAGTGTCGATCGCTAAATTCGATTTGCGGAATTCTGCAAAACCGAGACAATAGCAACGCTTTTAGTCAAATTCTATTTAGGCAATGTGGGAAGATATAATTAATTTGTTTGTCAACGGAAGTCGTTGATGACGATGAATCAGAGAGAATCGAACTTGCGAAAAGGAGTTGAATTCGCAATCACGGCGGGGCATCGTATCCGCCGCGGTAACGTTGCGGTCAATTCCTCTCGCCTAACTTGAAGCAAATACGACAACGGCGCTTGCGGTGAAGAGAAGGAGGGGGAACAAACGGAATTACAAATACGTGCTGCTACTCGAAGGTAAAAGAACAAGAGAAGATGGTAAAAATTCTCACGTAAGATTGAACCGGGACGGGAACGGAAACGGGAACGGGAACGGGAACCACTAATTCACTTTGCGCACAAGTGTTCCCGGACAGTGCGACGCGCGCCGTTCGTCGCCCGTTCTACGACATGATCTCGGTGTCGAAGCGTCAGAACTTTTCTTTTACCTTTAAGCCTTTAAGTAATTGTCACGTTTCTTCTTCTTCTGCAAGGCACCGTGTTAAAACGCCGTTGATAAAAATCGATCGGCACGAACACATAACTATGGACGGATTCTTTACATATATATGTCGATCTATACCGATCGATCATAACTGTTTCTCCGCAAACGTTCGATTGTAAGTACACGTTCGACCATCTTTCGATCGGCTAATCGTTTGGTCGGNATCGTTCGATTCCATTTCATTTTTCTTTGTTTCATAAATCGTTGGCGTTTGAATCGAACGCACGTCTCTAACGTCATGTTCATGACTAGTCGTCGTCGTCGTCGTCGTTTGTTTTTGGATCGTTTTAAAGATTCCAACGTCGATATTACCCATCCGATGAGGGTCTTGTAATTTGTGTGATAACGATTCGCCCAGCTTAGTATCGTCGTCGTCGTCGTCATCGTCGGCGACGGTGGNTTTGGCATTAGGAAACGTGATGATTATCGGATGTTCCGCGACGACTCAAATCACAGAGCTGTGAGTTTCATATCCCAATTAAAGGATGACTCAGGAAGCGTTCCGCGGCAATTAAAAAGGAAANCTATGGACGGATTCTTTACATATATATGTCGATCTATACCGATCGATCATAACTGTTTCTCCGCAAACGTTCGATTGTAAGTACACGTTCGACCATCTTTCGATCGGCTAATCGTTTGGTCGGTTCGGTCGCGGCTCGTCGTCGAAATAACGCACGCACACTTCATACGTTAGATGTATTGTACGCTCACATACTCGCGTCGCGCATACAATACGTATCCATGTACTTACATACGTCGCTGGTCACGTCTCGCGGATTGTTATGTACTCTTTGCACTCGCTCCATTCCCGTTTCCCGTTTCCCGTTTACGTATGTACTCCTTTTCTTCTTTCTGTTATTCCACCGTCTTGTCTTTTGCGAATTCAAAGTCCACTGTTTATTACATTCGTTGTGCACGAGATACAAATAGACGACAATTGAGCGTGGAATCGTCGAGTTTGGCATTAGGAAACGTGATGATTATCGGATGTTCCGCGACGACTCAAACCACAGAGCTGTGAGTTTCATATCCCAATTAAAGGATGATTCAGGAGGCGTTCCGCGGCAATTAAAAAGGAAGACGACGTTATATTTTTCTCTTTATATACATGACGCGTTCCATGTAACAATATTGAATAATACTGTATATACCCTAACGTGAGAATAATAGATATATGTAGTTACTATGTAAAAGAAAATTAACAAGTATCAATGCTACTGCTGCGCCTATCCAATGGATACTAATAATGTTAAACACATATTATCCAACGTGCATCAATTTATATGAATCTCCTGCTGAATACGTGTTATGTATATGTATATGTATACTTGCATTGCATATGTGTAGTATGTATACGTGCGTGACCATGGCATGACTTCCACCCGTAGAGGTATGAAGTTAGGTAGGTAAAAAATCTTTGAAAACGAGTGTAGAGCGTTCGAGTGTACATCATAGATGGCGTGTATCTACAGCCTTATATGTATATGTCAGAGCATTCCTTGTTGATGACGACAACGATGATCATATAGTAATTGTAGCGCATTCAATTGTCAATTGACAAGCATAAAGCAGAAGTAGATTCGATAATATCGTTTTCCTATTTATATACGTACTTATTTAAATCTTGTACGCGGAAGATGAGCGTGTGACGCACGAGCCTAGTAGACGGTTCGTCGATAGTGTTGCATCACTGCGTGTCTGGCGTCTAGCTGCGTGCTGCGTGTCTTCTGATCAAGACTTTGGCTGGCACAAGGAGATAAAAGGCAATAAAATAGTGAAAGGTAGTGTTGCGTGTGTGCAACAAAAATGACTTATTTACGATCTTTGAATTACGAACGCAGATGTAGATGATAGTGACTCTGTGCCGTGAGATATGTTTATACACCTGCTTGTATACATATACATGTGCGTATCCGTATCAGTAGTTTGATAGGTTCGAACGATATTCACAATTAAAATGCGGGATAACGAAGAATTTAAGCTCGTAACTCATCGAAAGAAACGTACATCTCGCGCACGAACTAATTATCTGTCGAACGTAACGACGCTTGATAACGAGAGAAACGACGATTCCAACATCGACTGTGAAACACTTCTTGGGTAAGAATCTTTCTCCGGATGCATACCTCTCTGTATTTTAAGTATGTATGTACATAGACATGTACATAAAAATCTTTCATAAAAAATTTTGTAACAATTTACAGACGACTCGTCGAAGCAGAAGATGAACTAGAGAATTCGTTGTTTCTCGATAATCTCTTTCATTATTTAAACGATTCGTTGACTGCCTTAAACGTGAACGGGATTCCTGATATATTGTGTTATGGTTTGGGACAGATTTCTAGTCACAAATCTTCGAAATACCAATTGGCCTTGCTTCTCTGTTTGAAAAAACATTATAATTCTCAGGTTTATGTGTATGATCCAATTTTCTCTTCGGTGGAAATCGAGTTATTGAAAGGATTTGGTTGTAACACAATAAAAATTAACGAAGAAGGGAAACGTGTAATACGCGAGAATATCACGTTGGTATATATGCCACATTGCTCTATACACTTGATCAACAATTTCCTTTATGCAAATTGGTGCGAGCAGTTGAGCAAGTGTATTTTGTTAACGAATAGTTTCTCAATCGTGGCCGACAATACGAACAGAACGAATAGAACCAATCCTATCGACTACATCTTGCGTATTCAACCGTACGTTACAGAAACCGTCTTAAAAAATGACTTCGTTCACGAAGAAGCATTTAACGATTTGAATATTCACACGTTTCTAGAGAAAAATATCAGTACGCTTCCCGAGAGTTTTTGGAACGAACGAACCGAGCCGTGTTATCGGGATGCTGAAACCGACTATTTAACAGCTAAGCAAACCGAGAAACTAGACACGGCGGATAGAGCATTGTGAATCATAGATCGTCGACCATTTCTCTAGATAGAAAAGACGTGTACGCATGGATCACTGAATCACTGAAGCGATCGTTCGTTAACCAGATGATTCGATTTGTTCTAGGTTTCAGAGAACATGAATCCTAACGTAAAATTGATTCGCTCGCTCGTACAAGAAATTCGACGAACGTCTCCTGAGCAAAATGTAAAGAACAACGTTATGATAGAATATATTTTAGACCAAGCGCGATCTCACAAGGAAACGTCCGAGGTCCTGTGTAAAGCACGCGAAGAGTTGAAAAATTTAGGTGAAACGTACCTCTGTTACTTGAATTCTCGTCGCCTATGCAAAGAAATTCACGATCGCTACACCGGCAAAGGTGAGCGAACTGTAAAAGAGACCGCGGATCTCGTCGGATTCAAGTTGCCTCATGATCCGAAATAATCGCCGCGACTTACAAGTTGTCCGTCGATATCGATTTATTATCAGATAAACGATTGTAAAAAAAGTAATAAAAAATTGTTACAAAAATATGTATCAAATAAAGTAAATAGAATAAGAGAGCAGTATCTACGAGTAGTCCTTGCGAATGCATTTAGCTATAGTCGACAGCTGCATGTTGCTCGTACCCTCGTAAATGGTACCGATTTTCGAGTCCCTGAAATATTTTTCCTGAGGGAAATTCGTCGTGAATCCTACTCCGCCCATGAAATCGATGCATTTCGAGGTAACGCGCAAGGCCGTTTCTACGTAACAAAAAGAACAGAAAAAAATTACGTGCGTAAATAGTGCAATTCATGTCGATCCTTACGTAAAGCTCAAGAGGGTAGTAATTACCGGACGCCACTAGCTTTGCTATAGCCGCCTCTTTCATCACATTTTTTTTAGCGTCGACCAATCTCGCCGCATTATAGACCGCCAGTCTAGCGCATTCGACCTCGGTGACTGCTTGAGCGATTTGATGTTGCATCGACTACGAACAAAAATGATTAGACGTTACAAACGGCCGGCGTTGAGAACGGCTGTTACGATAAGAGAGATAATTCAATTTTCTGCTTTAATACTTGAAACGAAAATATGTCCGTCCCGAATTGCTTTCTTTCCAAGGTGTACGGTATGGTCGCATCTAAACAGCCTTGTGCTATGCCGATCATTTGAGCACCGATACCTATTCGACCTTCGTTTAAAAATCCGGCGGCGTATTTGTACCCTTGACCCAGTTGCCCCAAGATGTTAGTTTCAGGAACCTGATCGTGTGAGCAGAAACGAGAAATAGGAATACGTTAATAACTGGTAGGAGCCGTGCGCGCGGTCTAACGGGAACACGGCCATTAAAGTTCGGAAGGTAGAATAGTTTAATTTACTCTGACATCGTCGAAGTGAACCATGCATGTACCCGACGCCTTTATTCCCAGCTTGTCTTCTGGTTTGGCCACTGTCAGTCCAGGCGTGTCTCGCTCGACGAGAAACGTCGTGATACCCCGATATCCCTGTACCCAAGATTCGTCGTTATTATTATTCAAGTCTGCACGCTCTACATACGATCGTACGGAGTTTCGTCTTACAGCGGAAGGGTTCGCGTTCGCGAAAACCAGGAACAATCCCGCGATATCGGAGTTCGAAATCCACATTTTTGTTCCATTTAGAATGTAATCTGACCCGTCCTTCTTCGCCTCGGTCCTCAAGGAAAAGGCGTCCGATCCCGAACCAGGCTCCGTGAGACAGAAGCTCCCCGCCTTCGGAAAAAGTACGATGAACGATGAGAGAATGACGTTAAAAAATAAACTTGTTTGTATGAGATATCGAGGTTTATCGCGTTTCGCTTACAAATGCGCTGTCACTTACGTAATCGTGGGCTAATCTAGGCAGATAGTTTGTCTTTTGTTCTTCCGAGCCGACTTTCGTTATTAACGAGTTCACCAAAGTATTATGTATATCGACCAAAGCCGCCACGGCCCCGTCGACTTTGGCAACTTCTTCGACGGTTAAAATCGTCGTCATGAAACTACATTTGGAACCACCGTACTCCTCTGGCACTTCGACGCCCATTAACTGCCGGTCAAATCAATTGACAGTACGATCAGAAAGAATGCGAGTCGAATAAGTTCGTAAGTCAATTTGGTGCAAGGACGAGGACGGGAGGTCGTCGGAATCTTTTACTTACACCGCTTTCGAAAAGCTTTCGCAGCAGCCCGTCGTCTATCTTGTTCTCCTTTTCCATCTTTCGTACGAGGGGGCCGATTTCCTCTTTCGCCAATTTACTGACTAACACATTTTTACATCGACGATTATAATTTAGAAGAATCAATTAAACGGTATAATCTTAATAGTTCGAGATACGCGAACGCGGGCGTGCGCGTCTCTGTGACACGTAGCTATAAACGCAAGCAATTTTCACCGTTCATTCTATAATAATAATTACCAGTTTCTTTCATCATGAGTTCCTCATCTGTAAATTGGGATAAGGGTCCAGGAGATTGGTTCAATAGCGATATGCCGACACTTAAGTGCCTTCTGACACATGTCTTCAGCGTTACCTGAAAATTGTTCCCGTCCGCGATTCATGCATAAATTTTAGTACATATGCACAGGTATACGTTTGAACAAAAGAACAGGAAAGATAAACATATTGATGAACTATATACATAAATCACACTTTCGCATCGGCTAGATTTACTCGCCACGTCATTGAGATTAAATTTTGTTACAATATTCTTTTGCTTGGTAATCGTTTCATTAATCGTCAACATATATACGTCATTATACAACTGAACTCTCGGCGTTATCGTTCGTCAAATCAAAAGAATCATCAAAAGTACGCGACATCGATATAGGCAAGTTAAGAGGTCATCTAGTTTACAATTTTAATTGATATCATAGACAAAACTAAGCGTTTGCTAAAGTTGAGTATCTCGATTAAAAAGCATCCGAATATAAACTCTTCACGATAATGATCGGGTGCGTATAGATATGTGTATAGATCTTGTACCTGCTGTCTTGTTAACGGTGTGAATAAATTCATCTCCGACCGAGGTTTACGAACTAATTTCGACGAATAAATGTTCACGACGCGTTCACACGCGAATACTTTATAGAGACACCGGTGGAAAGGTTCCGACGACCATAAAAAGCTGAACTAACCGAGTAAAACAAACGGGGGCAAATAAAAAAAAATAGTGAAAAAAGAAAGTGGAGATCGTTGTTGTCCGATCGAAGGCTACTATAATACTGAATTGGTGGCTTGATAGTTTGTATCGTGTACATGTCTAGCCGAATAACTCAACTCCCAGCCAGTTGATCCCGTGTTAGCGTTAAACAGGTTCTTATATAAGAAGAAAAATAAAATGACTTCTCGGATCAGATACTTTACTTGGGTTCACTTAGGTTCTAACTATTGAGAAACGCTTGTTTATATTGATCACGATTGTCGAGAACTGAACGTTGACGTATACATGATAACTGAATGTGTTTTTACAGTTTTAACATATATCGTGAAGTCATGAAGCATGAATAAATCGAAAAATGTGTTTATCACGCTGATGATAGAAGTGTTTGTTCGGGAAGAGGAGGGTGCATCCATTATGTTATTATTACTACATGCTAGATAAGCGGTGCGTGGGTGTCGTAACGAATTACAAAATTTGGCGTTCTTTTTATTGTCAGAAAAGCACTTTGACAGGTGTTACAAGTGAAATAGAATGTATACTAAACGACAATCGACTTTGCATAAAGATATACACATAATAAGTATATGTAGATATACGTACATAATAGACAATGCATATAAGCAATACGTATATTGTGTGAATCTTAAAAATTTTTGTTGACTGCAATTTATCAGGTGCACTTTACCCTGGTTCTAATTCTTGCAAGCCTTCACGTTCATGATACATATGGATGATACAATGCTTTGTTATACGTAATAAATGTTATACGTATAACTAAAAATGTAGACCCTATTTACTTATAGAATAATATACGTTCCCGAGTAATTTGTAATTTGATTGCATCGGTCTTCTCGATAATTGCTGATTTACGTAAATTCATTGCAACGCGCGCAATAATATATCATATTAATTATCAGATACAAACCAAATGTATACCTAAACATGTTGCTGTTGATCATGTATTTCAAATAATCTGGTAATAATAAAATCGAAATTATTGCGTTAGAGCCGCGCGTTTTTCTGTCGCTTCGCTCGACTCCCAGTGCCATCTTTTCTGAAAATCTTCAAACGAATCGTCTGTTGTTCGACGCGTCGTCGCCGAACGGAAAGCGGAATCAAGGCATATGTGTACACTTCAGTGCACTACTGCACTGTACCAAAGTGTACAGTCAAAATCGCTTTCTCACTCATTATTAAAAACAATGTTACGTCAACACTTACCTCACCTACTCCTAATCCTCCCAACAACACCCTTTTCGATTCTCCCGATCGTCTTCACCTCAAGCATTTTCAACCGTTGAGATCAAGTGTCGAAAAAAGTGATAAACTATGAACGTCCGACACACTTTAGAGGAATTAACGCAGATCGGCATAGAAATACGTCGAGATTTGCAGTCTCTCGATAGTGACAGAAAGAAAAAGGAAGAATTGGTGTTGGCGCACATCAAGAAGTTTTCGAACAAAGGGGCGAGGATCGCCGATTTCCAAGCAGGTTAACGACCTCACGTTTACACCGTTTTTGTTGTTCGAACGCTACTTCTAAATTCTTCTAAATTACTCTTCCTACGTCCTACGCGTTACGAGCCTAAGCACAGATAGTCGGTCTCGTTGGCAGGTATAGGTAGAGTCAGTAAGTAAAGTGCAAAAAATGATGCGCGGAAAACTGTTCGCGATACTTGTTAATTCTCGATTCTCGATCTCCAGTCTCGAAACCTGTCGAAGGTAATCGTTTGTTGTGTGTGATCGGAAATTCGGATCTCATTCAAATCCCTAGCGAAAAAATTCTTCGTCTTCGTTCTTAGATATTTTGGTTTAAGAATTCGAGCGAGATTCTTTCATTTTGGCTAAGAAAAGACATCGTACAACGGTGGTACGCGATAGCATTCATGTTACGGAGAAAGTTATTTGAGAAATCGAAGGAACGCCGGAGCAGCGTTAATTTGACGAGCGACAAACCGAATTCTGATCGGCAATCGTGTTCGGGAAATAACGTTAAAGAAAATACGCTGCTCACCGAAGAGGAGACGCGCGAATATTTTCGTCTAGTGGAACAAGAAAAAAGTCTCGACCGACAATTGTCCGATTTGAGGGCCCAAGAGGCAGAATTTCGATCGACTAAAGAAATCATGAATTTGTTACACGAGTACAACGATATCAAAGATATCGCTCAAGAAGTTCTAGGAGCTTTAGCTACGATAAATATGACTACAATCAAAGATATGTACGAGAAGTATGAATTGCCCGTAGAAGACAATTAAATTCATTACGCTCGTTTACATATACACATAGTTTTCATTCATCCATTTTATTCCTTGATTTCTCACTCGAATCTTTCTTTCTTAACCGAATCGTTTCCGTTCTCAACATCTAAAACGCAATAGGATTGGAATGGTTCAACGTGACAGAGGAATTATCCATCTATCGGCATCTAAATGGAAAGATAATTATTTTGGATTTTTTTACGTATTGTTGCATCAACTGTATGCACATTTTGCCAGACTTAGATGCTCTTGAAAAACGATTTTCCATCACGGATGGTCTCGTCGTTGTTAGTATATGCGAACTGTTTTTTCATATATGCATGTCCTCGATCAGATTAGAAGTAAACGTGCATCTCAACCGAATAAGTACATTTCAGTATCTCTGTTCTCTTCCAGGTTGGAGTGCATAGCGCAAAGTTTTCAAATGAGAGAGAATCACAGAAATTGTTGTCAGCCGTGCAAAGGTATAACATAAAACATCCCGTTGTGAACGATGCAACTTTATCAACTTGGCGTAACCTGGGAATTTCTTGTTGGCCAACACTGGTAATGATAGGTATGTATATAATAACACATCTATGTGATTGAAAGATCATCTACTAAAACTGAATCGTGTGTCCCTTGCAGGTCCTAGTGGTGAACTGCTCGCAGTTTTCGTTGGAGAAGGGCACAGAGATGAGTTGATACTCTACGTGGACGTGGCGCTCAAATATTTCAAATCGTTGAAGAAAATTCGCGACAATGATATTCCTCTGCAGCTGGCACGGCATTTGTTGCCGGTCGCTGGGAATGGGTCTGACCTCTTGTTTCCTGGCAAGGTTGAGCTATTTCGGAACGAGCAAGGCGAACGGTTGATCATATCCGATACTGGGAATAATAGAATTTTAGTGTCGGATACGTCGGGAAACGTGGAATGCGTTATCGGTGGCTGTAATCCAGGTTTAAAAGACGGTGACTTTGAGAACGCGCAGTTTAATGCACCCCAGGGTGTGTGCGCGCTGGGCGATTCTATTTACGTTGCCGACAATGAGAATCATGCTATCAGAAAGGTAACACAGCAGTTTGAAAAAAAGCATATGACAGTATAGATTGATAGCGATGGTTGCGTTCGAAACAATACGGAAAAGCTTGAATTGTAGATAGACATGTTAAGGAAGGCGGTGACCACGGTCGCTGGCACCGGTGTTCAAGGCCACGATTACGTCGGGGGTAAAGTTGGTACTGAGCAAGCTCTCTCCTCGCCATGGGACGTTGCTATTTACGAATACGAGCACGACAAACGGACCGTGCCTGTATTGTTGATCGCGGCCGCTGGCACGCATCAGATTTGGGCGTATTTCCTCGAAGATACCGTTTGGTGGAAAGATAGGTAACAAAAATGATATTGACGTCTAAAATTCGTTCGTTGATCGCGCGATCAACGAAAACGGCAAAGCTCTGTCCATAGGCAATCGTTTTTTAAATCGCGCAGGAAATACAAAGCTGGTGCATGCGCTGCGATAGTTGGCAGTGGCAGAGAGGAAAATCGTAACAACGCTTATCCTCATGCAGCTGGTTTGGCGCAACCGTCTGGTCTGGTCGTTGTCCAGGAGAAAAAGCTTGCGTATTTTGCCGACAGCGAAAGCAGCTCGATCAGACGTATAGATTTAGCGAATGGGAGAGTTTCCGCAGTTTGTGGCGCGAACAGAGATCCAGGGGTAAGTTCTATCCGGGAATTTAATGTTTGGTGGTTTTCAACTTTCGATGATCTTCGTTGATCGTAGGATCTGCACGATTACGGAGATTCGGATGGTGCTAATTTCGAGGCAAAGCTTCAGCATCCTTTGGGAGTAGCGTGGCACTCAAAAGAGAACGCTGTTTATGTAGCCGACACTTACAATCATAAGATAAAGCAGATAGATATAGCTACCGGGTACTGTAAAACTATGTACGGCGATGGAAAGCCAGAACCAGGGAAATTCTCGGTACGTCGTCTTCTAGAATTTATATCGAAGCTTGTGGTTCAAGCAGATTCCAATTCAGTTATGGAGATTCCACGTTCTGTGCAGTTCGACGAACCTAGCGGCATCGCTGTTAGCCCAGAGAAAGATCTTTTATACGTCGCCGACGTTAACAACCACGCTATTAAAGTGATCGATATTAAAGAGAAAAGCATTACCACGGTAAATCATTTAATTTTCTTCTCTCAAATATGCGATCGATGTCAAGTCAGTTTTCATGTGTCATGTTTTATGCTACAGTTACCGATAAAAGTACCGATGACCGAGATAGTTGAGAATAATTCTGTGAACACGCATATCTTTGATACGACGATCAGCGAAAACGGGGGTGAACTAAGTATTACATTTGATGTGGACTTCCTTGAATCGGAGTTAAAGTTGAATTCTGAAGCACCACAAAAATGGACCGTGAAAGATTTGCCAGGGACCAACAACGGCGACAATTCCGGATGGACGTGTACGGTGTCAAGCGGAGATCTTGCAACTCCAATATCGATAAAAATTCCAGAGGGCAATGGAACACGCGAAGTAAATGTCATATTGAACATTGTTGCTTGTAAAACTACTGAGTGTCTACCAAGAAAGTTGCTGGTACTGTTTCGAGTACATCGCAATCCAAATGCTTCCACTGTTGTAACGGAAAGGAAACGGCTCGTGGTTAAATAATATATGCATTTTTATTACCGTTTTTCTTTCGTTTGTCTTTCTATCTCTGCCGATCGCCAAAGTCGAAGATTCTAAAAATTGTTCTAATTCGGACAAGACACAGTTGGAGAAACGAGGATTTCATCTATCGGTGTCGTGTCCATCGAAGCTTTCGGTTCAATGATATTTTCGTCAGCGTTCGGTAACTCGTCGACGAAGCACAAGCAAGGATCTTCCAGTTTCTCTTCCTTCCAGGAATTATCTCGGCGAAATGTGGTCAACCTTGAAGTGATCTGGATTGAGGTAGACTCGCGTGAGATCGGTCGAGTCGCAGCGTTGATCATACCTTTGCCACCAAGGCTCGAACGAATTACTCGTAAACGGTAATCGCGACGAAAGAATTTTCTCGTCGAAGTCAGGGGAGAACCAATTCTCGTAAAGCTCCCTCCGATGTCCGGTCGGCGGAGACGTCCCCTTTTGGCAATTCTCCTCTATCCAGCGAGCTTGTTCCGCGCTCGGTATCTCGAGCACCTTCGAACGATCCGATCGAACACACTTCAAGTCGATCGACGCAATCTGGGGTGCATACCTTTTTCGGGTTTTGATAAGACGTGATACAACGCGTACGTGGATTGAAAATTCCGATACCCGAATCGTAACACCTCGGAGGAACAGTTAACTCGTATTCATCGTTCCTACGCAACGTTGCTCCGGCAGGTCTTAACCCATATTTCTGACACAGAACATATCTAGAATGAGGTGCCAATGAATTAAACGCCTTTTCGAAACCTCCTTTTCTCATGCATCCAGCTAACCGTCTATCGGGGAATTTGCAATATTTCCAATCGTGCTTTGAAAAATTCAGACCGTCGTTGAAAACGTATTCTTTGGCTTCGCATTCACCGCGGACCCAAATACCATCCGCTCTTTGTCCGCGAGGCCAGTACATGCTACCATGACCGTGAAATTTACCATCCCGGAACTCTCCTTCGAAGATCGTGCCTGTTACGAGTAAACAAATACTTAAAACTACCAGCAGACGACGATGTCTTCACGAAGAAGAGCGAACAAGACGACGATGGGGTAGTAGCAGAGAGGAGAAAGTTTTTATCGACTCGGCGAGATTTTTATACGACGCGCGTATGCATTTTATTCTCGAGCTATCGGTAAATGAAAAACGCGTACAAACTGTAAAAGACGAAACAGCAACGAAAATGGTGGTCGTATAACGGTACGTGTCGACTTACGCGCGAGAAATGCTGAATGTCGCGCTCAAAAACTAGTACATACGCGTGATGCACATACGTAGAAATTTCATAAAGTATTCGTTATTAGCCGCGCGTTAACGAACGCGGTCCTCGATTCGGAGAAACTATCGATATTAAATTTCTTTACTTGAATCGGTATCCCTTCGTCAAATTGCATTTTCTATTATTTCCTTATATGCGCTTAAACGTACTATGCGGCAGGATGAATTTCCCAATTCCATCCATGCCAGACGTATCCCAAGTCCCCTTATACTCGCTTCCATCGATGAAACGCGTTTCATCGCCGATAGATCGGAAGTCCTTCAAGTTCATGTTTCCTTCGATCGTATAATTTTGATACGGTCCGAATAATATCGTATCGTACGATTAATATAAACAAGGATTAGGGGCAGGCCAGGGCGGAAATATTTCGAACAGAAGACTCTTTCTTCTTTCACGAATCGTTCTCAATTGTTTCGAATCTTGTTTAATCGATCGTAACGCCAGGGGAAAGATGGGGAAAAATTGTGGAAAGTATTACAAGTATTACGTATTTACGGAAACCCGATGATTCTCACGTAAAACGTAGCGACCCAGATTTAATTCACTGTAGCATAGGCGCGTGACGCATTTTCTTTCATCTGCCGTTCGTACGATTCTTGGACAGGTCAAGTCACGACCGAATATTTCTTAAAACGGTCGAAGTACAAGTGGAAAGGGAAGCAGACAGCAGCAGACCAAACGGATACCGTTAAGCGGTTCTCGTTACGTGTTCTCCGCCGTGGTAGTAACTCCGCAGGTAGAAACGAGATGCATGTATAGGTGTGCACCTGCACTAAAATTAATAAACACATATTTGCTTTGTACCTCTCGCGTACCGTTCGCGTACGGGTAACTGCAAATGAAACGAACAAAAAAAAGAGTTACCGAAAGCGATAGAATTTCCGCGGTACGCGGAACGTCGTCCGTCCGTAGGTACGCTGATCCCGAAGGTTCGCGACGATATTTTTACAGCTCGGTCGATGTACCGTTAAATCGTTGTGCCCAAATCGTTTCACGTACCCTTGACCCATATCCCGTTCACGTAGAACGACACGAATTTTTCGTGAGTCGGTCCCGGGCTCGGAAGAGCTCCCGGCTTTTGTCCCCGAGCTCATGCATCAGACCGCGACAGAGCCCGGGGTCTGGTCCATAGGGCCCGCGCGGAATGGGTGACATCCAGACCCTTTGGATCTTCGACTCGCATCGTTCTCGGCCGCGTAACTCTACGCTGACTCTTTAATCTCGCGTCGTCCTTTCCTCCTTCCCTTCGATACGGATTCTCATCCCGTCCCGCGTACTTACTTACATCCGTGCGTCGTCCCCTCCGCATAAACCATTCGGAGCAACATCTCTACTCTACTCACCGGGTTCACCCTTTCTCCATCTTTTCGTTCGAAGACCACGCTCCCCCCTCTTTGATCACTTTTCTTTCTCAGTCCGATGCACTCGTCTTAGCCAAGGATTCAAGAATTCAAGCAGTACACTCTCGTCCAAGGTAGGAGACGGTAGAAACGGGCGCAGGCGATACGGGAAGCGAGCAGACCAGGCCAGGATCGGGCAGGATCGCCGCGCGCGCTGTCAGAGAACACGAAGGAGAAAGAATAAGAAGAGAGAGGCAGAGAAGAGGAGAAATACGTGCGTGAGGAAAGTGAGGAAGAAGAGGAGTCGTCCGGGTCCCTCGTTAGCGCATCGTTCAGCCGCGAGGGATAATTAGCTCGATCGCCTCTTAACGAGAGACCGAGGTAGTTACAACCGATCGTAAAACCCTTGTCCCGGGCTCGGCTCTTTCGGGATTCTTGTGCGGGAGATATTAAACCGATAGTTTCTTANGAACCATCGCTAAAAGAAGTAGAAAAGATAAATGCGACGGATGTGAGAAACGTGTCTGACGTTCTAACAAGTTCCACCGAAATGTACCAGGAACAAGACAAAGTTTCCATCGTTTCTGAACCTGCCCTAGAAACATCGAATACAACTCTTTTATCCAGTAATGTAACAGTTACCGAACCAACCCTGCTTAAAATTACGCCGACGGACGAGCCAGTCGTTAGTAAACCATCGNCGCGAGGGATAATTAGCTCGATCGCCTCTTAACGAGAGACCGAGGTAGTTACAACCGATCGTAAAACCCTTGTCCCGGGCTCGGCTCTTTCGGGATTCTTGTGCGGGAGATATTAAACCGATAGTTTCTTACTCGTGAACCCAGAGAAACGTGATATAACACGACTGGTAATCGATAATATAATAATAATAAATAGTAATTAAACAAACACTTTTAAAGGATCGTTTTAAGTCTGAAATTGAAACGAGATCGGGAGCGTCGTNAATCGATAATATAATAATAATAAATAGTAATTAAACAAACACTTTTAAAGAATCGTTTTAAGTCTGAAATTGAAACGAAATCGGGAGCGTCGCCAGTAGCACGATCGGCCACTAACAGCTACCCCGATTATTATCAAACCGAGGAAGATCTTCATCTTTATTCGAAACATGATACTTTTTAATTAAATCAAACAATCCTGCTGGTAGTTGGATTCTATTTTGGTAGAATTTATTCTTTAGTAGCGAGATCGTTCTCCAGTAGTAGTAGTAGTAGTAGTAGTAGTAGAAGTAGTGGCAATAGTAGTAGTAGTTGAAGACAAGAAGTCCAAGTCGGAGCTCGCGTTTACCCAGCGATTTAGAACGCGACGGAAAACCGGTCGTCACGTTAAGGCGTTGATCCGTATGGCGTATGGGGGTAACAAACAAGGAACCGAAGGGTCGTTCACCGAAAAGAAAACGAGCGCCNCGGGATTCTTGTGCGGGAGATATTAAACCGATAGTTTCTTACTCGTGAACCCAGAGAAACGTGATATAACACGACTGGTAATCGATAATACAATAACAAATAATAATTAAACAAACACTTTTAAAGGATCGTTTTAAGTCTGAAATTGAAACGAGATCGGGAGCGTCGTCAGTAGCACGATCGGCCACTAACAGCTACCCCGATTATTATCAAACCGAGGAAGATCTTCATCTTTATTCGAAACATGATACTTTTTAATTAAATCAAACAATCCTGCTGGTAGTTGGATTCTATTTTGGTAGAATTTATTCTTTAGTAGCAGTACTGTTCTCCAGTAGTAGTAGTAGTAGTAGTAGTAGTAGAAGTAGTGGCAATAGTAGTAGTAGTTGAAGACAAGAAGTCCAAGTCGGAGCTCGCGTTTACCCAGCGATTTAGAACGCGACGGAAAACCGGTCGTCACGTTAAGGCGTTGATCCGTATGGCGTATGGGGGTAACAAACAAGGAACCGAAGGGTCGTTCACCGAAAAGAAAACGAGCGCCTCGTCTCCGCTTTGGTTCCTTTGATCTATTTTCTGGTACACGCGTGTACACTCTCTCTCGCACGTATCACTTATAAGTAATAGCGACGTTTCCTCGAACGCGGCGACGATCTCGTTCGCACCATTTCTACCATCCTGCGATCGTCGCTTTCAGATCGGTATTCGGGAAACGAGGAGCAACAACAACAGCGCGGGCATGTCTTTGAAACATTTTCGCGCGGTGTTCACGGCACTCGTGCTCTGGACTTGGCTCGTCTTCAGCGTTACCGGTTGGCCAGCCGTCGGACCGTCACCCACGAGACGTCGTCACGAGTCTAGGTCAGTATTTCGTACATCACAGGAACATTTCTATACGTATACGTGTGATCGATCATCGAAAAGAAAGCGTGGGAATTAGAAACGCGGCGGGTCGGATCGGAAGAAGCGAGGATAATTTCGAAACCTCTCGCAATTCACGCTGCACTTCGCTTTGATTATAATTATTAGTAGCGGCAGCAGGAGATAACGATCTGAATGCGTGATCGTGTATCCGTGTGATTCTAGTGCGATCGCGTCGATACCGGAGGCTGAAGATGTGAAAAGAGACAAGTCGCCGGCGAGCTCGCCGACGCGGCCGGTTCGCCTCAATTTACATCGGTTACCTCCGTCGCCCGCCAATCTGTTGAAACCCGACGGATTTCAATTCTACACGTACAACGAGAAGGGCGAGATGATCACCAAGCAAATGACCATGCAGGAGATTCAAACTTTGATCGCGGGCGGCGGCCCGGACCACTCGAACGGCGAGGTTCAAGAGCCTCAAAAAGCTGAGGACATTCTAACCGGTGGGAAAAAGGTCGGTGCGAATGCTTGAATTTTTTTGTTAGATATAAAGTTTAATAGTTTCCACCGAACGCAGTATACGCGATCTACTTATCACCGCGAAACAGTATAATTTACGAGCAAGCATGTAAATGTTTGAAACGTGTCGCAGGTGATGGACGTCGTGGAGAAGGTGCAAAACGTATTGAAAAGTGCTATGGGTAAACCGTTATCTACGTTAACCGCCGCCTCGCAACCGATGATTCCTGAGAAGGCGAACGTCGAATGGAGCAATATATTACCCGCTATTTTGGCCGGTGACAAATACGGTAATAAGGTCGAGGAGGCGACTCCGGACCCGTTATCCGTGTCTGTTCCCATTCAGAATTCGGATTCGACGAAACTCGACGCGAACGGAACCGACGAAGCCGAGTCCGTTACCAAATACTACGCGGAACAGAATGCGACCTCGTCGACCATGCGAGTGTCAGAAACCACTTCTTACACGGAGAAAATAATGATACCGGTGTCCGTTATCACGACTGAACAGAGCGTTGAGCAAACCACGAAGCACACCGTTCAGAATACCATTTTTAATAAAACGACGCGACCCGACGAATATCCTAATCGCGAGGATGGTTCTGCGGCTGAAGACAACGGCGGCCCCGCCGGCGAGATCAAATGGACGACGATCGATGCCATTCAACCTACGTTTTCCGTCTCAATGAAAAATACCAACGACAGCGTATCTAATAAAAACTTGACTTCCGATACGGAAGTAGAAGTGAAACCGACAATTTCCACGACGATAGAGGATGTCAAAACTCCCGTGAAAACGCAAACACCGTCGATTGTGGATGAAACTTCCGTTACCAGCGAACCGTTCGCTACTCATTCATCTACCACTACTGTTGCCGTTTCATCAACTGCTCTCACGAGTGTAAACAAACATAACGCGAGTTCGACGGTGTCCGATGCGATTACGAATCCGAGCGAAGAACCTTTAATGAAACCTCTGTCCACGGAATTAATAAATTCGTTGTCGAGCGTGATCAATCAAGTATCCGAAAAAGTTTCCACCGTTCCGCTTCCTTCGGACGACGAGCAGATTCGATTCCAAACGGTCGTTCTCAGCGAAACCGAGGACAGACGTAACGCCAATGTTTCCGATGTTACACCAGCGGCGGCGACTGGAACGGCGGCGTCTTTTACGATTCATCAAGAAACGGGTGACTCGAAGAATGTAACGTCTGCGGCACCAACGATCGAAGAGGAGGTGGTATCATCGACCTCAGCGGTCGAGCCGAGCGAAGACGAAAAAATGACCACTACACCTGTTGCCATTCTTTCTTCTGATGCAACGAACCAGAACCAGACGACGTTCTTGTCCAACGATACAAAAACATCGATTGCCAACGTCACTAATTCTAATTATTCATCGCCGATCGCGATTATTGAAAGTATGCTTGAAACCGCGTCGACGGAAGCGAACTTACCCGCTACCGAGTCGCTCGTGCTCCCAAACAATATCGAGAATTTCTCGGCTAGCACTTTGGCCAGTTCCCTGATCGCCGGCCCAGATCTTGCTAGCCTGAATAAAACGCAGGCTGTCCTTCCCGCACCGGTACCGGTTCCTGAACAATTGAATTCGACAAAAATTTCAACGAACTCATCGTTGGTCACGAGTGAAAATAACACTCGACAAGAAGATCCGGTGATCGAAACCAAACTTCCTACGAAAGAGGATAATGNCACGCGTGTACACTCTCTCTCGCACGTATCACTTATAAGTAATAGCGACGCTTCCTCGAACGCGGCGACGATCTCGTTCGCACCATTTCTATATGTACATCCTGCGATCGTCGCTTTCAGATCGGTATTCGGGGAAACGAGGAGCAACAACAACAGCGCGGGCATGTCTTTGAAACATTTTCGCGCGGTGTTCACGGCACTCGTGCTCTGGACTTGGCTCGTCCNTTTCCGTCTCAATGAAAAATACCAACGACAGCGTATCTAATAAAAACTTGACTTCCGATACGGAAGTAGAAGTGAAACCGACAATTTCCACGACGATAGAGGATGTCAAAACTCCCGTGAAAACGCAAACACCGTCGATTGTGGATGAAACTTCCGTTACCAGCGAACCGTTCGCTACTCATTCATCTACCACTACTGTTGCCGTTTCATCAACTGCTCTCACGAGTGTAAACAAACATAACGCGAGTTCGACGGTGTCCGATGCGATTACGAATCCGAGCGAAGAACCTTTAATGAAACCTCTGTCCACGGAATTAATAAATTCGTTGTCGAGCGTGATCAATCAAGTATCCGAAAAAGTTTCCACCGTTCCGCTTCCTTCGGACGACGAGCAGATTCNAATTAGAAACGCGGCGGGTCGGATCGGAAGAAGCGAGGATAATTTCGAAACCTCTCGCAATTCACGCTGCACTTCGCTTTGATTATAATTATTAGTAGCGGCAGCAGGAGATAACGATCTGAATGCGTGATCGTGTATCCGTGTGATTCTAGTGCGATCGCGTCGATACCGGAGGCTGAAGATGTGAAAAGAGACAAGTCGCCGGCGAGCTCGCCGACGCGGCCGGTTCGCCTCAATTTACATCGGTTACCTCCGTCGCCCGCCAATCTGTTGAAACCCGACGGATTTCAATTCTACACGTACAACGAGAAGGGCGAGATGATCACCAAGCAAATGACCATGCAGGAGATTCAAACTTTGATCGCGGGCGGCGGCCCGGACCACTCGAACGGCGAGGTTCAAGAGCCTCAAAAAGCTGAGGACATTCTAACCGGTGGGAAAAAGGTCGGTGCGAATGCTTGAATTTTTTTGTTAGATATAAAGTTTAATAGTTTCCACCGAACGCAGTATACGCGATCTACTTATCACCGCGAAACAGTATAATTTACGAGCAAGCATGTAAATGTTTGAAACGTGTCGCAGGTGATGGACGTCGTGGAGAAGGTGCAAAACGTATTGAAAAGTGCTATGGGTAAACCGTTATCTACGTTAACCGCCGCCTCGCAACCGATGATTCCTGAGAAGGCGAACGTCGAATGGAGCAATATATTACCCGCTATTTTGGCCGGTGACAAATACGGTAATAAGGTCGAGGAGGCGACTCCGGACCCGTTATCCGTGTCTGTTCCCATTCAGAATTCGGATTCGACGAAACTCGACGCGAACGGAACCGACGAAGCCGAGTCCGTTACCAAATACTACGCGGAACAGAATGCGACCTCGTCGACCATGCGAGTGTCAGAAACCACTTCTTACACGGAGAAAATAATGATACCGGTGTCCGTTATCACGACTGAACAGAGCGTTGAGCAAACCACGAAGCACACCGTTCAGAATACCATTTTTAATAAAACGACGCGACCCGACGAATATCCTAATCGCGAGGATGGTTCTGCGGCTGAAGACAACGGCGGCCCCGCCGGCGAGATCAAATGGACGACGATCGATGCCATTCAACCTACGTTTTCCGTCTCAATGAAAAATACCAACGACAGCGTATCTAATAAAAACTTGACTTCCGATACGGAAGTAGAAGTGAAACCGACAATTTCCACGACGATAGAGGATGTCAAAACTCCCGTGAAAACGCAAACACCGTCGATTGTGGATGAAACTTCCGTTACCAGCGAACCGTTCGCTACTCATTCATCTACCACTACTGTTGCCGTTTCATCAACTGCTCTCACGAGTGTAAACAAACATAACGCGAGTTCGACGGTGTCCGATGCGATTACGAATCCGAGCGAAGAACCTTTAATGAAACCTCTGTCCACGGAATTAATAAATTCGTTGTCGAGCGTGATCAATCAAGTATCCGAAAAAGTTTCCACCGTTCCGCTTCCTTCGGACGACGAGCAGATTCGATTCCAAACGGTCGTTCTCAGCGAAACCGAGGACAGACGTAACGCCAATGTTTCCGATGTTACACCAGCGGCGGCGACTGGAACGGCGGCGTCTTTTACGATTCATCAAGAAACGGGTGACTCGAAGAATGTAACGTCTGCGGCACCAACGATCGAAGAGGAGGTGGTATCATCGACCTCAGCGGTCGAGCCGAGCGAAGACGAAAAAATGACCACTACACCTGTTGCCATTCTTTCTTCTGATGCAACGAACCAGAACCAGACGACGTTCTTGTCCAACGATACAAAAACATCGATTGCCAACGTCACTAATTCTAATTATTCATCGCCGATCGCGATTATTGAAAGTATGCTTGAAACCGCGTCGACGGAAGCGAACTTACCCGCTACCGAGTCGCTCGTGCTCCCAAACAATATCGAGAATTTCTCGGCTAGCACTTTGGCCAGTTCCCTGATCGCCGGCCCAGATCTTGCTAGCCTGAATAAAACGCAGGCTGTCCTTCCCGCACCGGTACCGGTTCCTGAACAATTGAATTCGACAAAAATTTCAACGAACTCATCGTTGGTCACGAGTGAAAATAACACTCGACAAGAAGATCCGGTGATCGAAACCAAACTTCCTACGAAAGAGGATAATGAACCATCGCTAAAAGAAGTAGAAAAGATAAATGCGACGGATGTGAGAAATGTGTCTGACGTTCTAACAACAAGTTCCACCGAAATGTACCAGGAACGAGACCAAGTTTCCATCGTTTCTGAACCTACCCTAGGAACATCGAATACAACTCTTGTATCCAATAATGTAACAGTTACTGAACCGACTCTATTAAAAATTACGCCGACCGACGAGTCAGTCGTTAGTAAACAATCATCGAGCTCGGAAAAATCTGAGGAAGAAAACGAAATGAGAACAACGGAAGAAAGTGTTTCGAGTAACGCGACTAAATCGGTGAATAATACGTCGTTATCATCGAGTCCGCCGCAAAAGCCTGAGGAAAACGTATTGAGAATAGATTCTGAAACGATCCCGACTCCCGGTGAGACTAGGAACGTCTCACGAATCGTATCGAAAGATGAAAGTACTACGACCGAGCGCATAGAAGAGAGCACGTATCGCGCAACGACCGACGGAAACGTATCCCTTACGACCGCGAGCGCAGAGAAGTCGGACGCGACGAGAGAAACGCAGGAGCAACGCACGCAGGTGGTTGATAATTCGAGCACGACCGCGACCAGTTTGAACGGAACGGAATCGGGTCACGGGGGAATAGCCTCTACGGTCGCCGCTACAATTGCCGAGGAGGTGACCAAACCACCAAAAGTGACGGCGTCGGAAAACGAGGAGATTAAGTATTCGATGAACGCAACCACGCCTGCTCTAAATTCCATTACGAAAGAATCGAAGGAGGGCAACGAGACGCAGAGCGTAACGGCCGCGACGAATACGGCGAATGAATCGGAGAACAAGACGAAAGATTCGAGTCTCGAGAACCAGGGCCATATCGGTGCGAACGCCTCGATGGAAATCCCAGCGGCGTTGGAACCGTTTCGCAATAACGAAACCGTTGCTGGTGCTGAAAATTCGACGCTACCACCGAGCGGCAACTCGAACAGCACTGATGCCTCGAATCACGGTTGGCAGGAAATATCGTTGAAGCAAACGACGACCTCGTCTCCGTCGACGACCGCGAGCATCGCGAGCACAACCACGACCGCGGCTCCCCAAACCGAACCGGGAGAAGAATCGACTGTTTCTTTGGCCGCGTCGCAAAGCATTGGCGGACTGGACACTAGCACGAGGAACGCTAGTACCGATATCGTTAACTTCGCGAGACTTTGCAACGAGATCGCGATCAGATTTTGGATCTCGACGAACAAGGGCCTAAGCGTGGGAAGATCGCTGGTCATTTCGCCGTTCGGTATGACTAGTTTGCTGGCGATGATCTTCCTCGGTGCCCGCGGCTCGACGTCCGATCAGATGAACGAACTGCTCGGACTGGACAACGTGGCTACTTTCAACCCGCATCTAATCTTTCAAAACGTGACGGACACCGTGAGCCTAGCGAGGAACCAGGGCGTCGCGAACGCGGCGTTCGTCCGCGAGTTGTTCGCGGACAAAGCGAAAGTGAGGAAGCTGCTGCCGTTCTACAAAGAGCAGGCGCAGCAATTCTACGAAGGACTGGTCGCCGAAGTGAATTTCGCGACTATCAGCGATCTCGCTCGTCGCCGGACGAATCTATTGATCAGGAAGCAGACCGGTGGCAGGATAAAGGACTTCGTGAAGAGTAACGCGGTACCACTGAGATCACCGTTGGCTGCCATCTCGGCAAACGTCTTCCAAACGGATTGCAACACGAGCCTGACCAGCGTCGCGGGTCGGGACGGCGAACTCTACTTTGCTGTTTCGTCGTCCGCTCACAGACTGAGGAAACTCGTACCTGTTCCGGCTACCGTCTGGCGATCGAACGTCCTCGCCGGCTACGAACCTAGTTTAGACGCCACGGCGATCGCCCTGGGTGGCGTGGAGAAGATCGTTTCAACGATATTTATTCTTCCTGGCCAACAAGGCCACGCCGCACCCGGAGATACTCTCGACCGTCTCGAGCAGAGGCTCGTCAAGGCAGCTTTCCGGGATGGAGCTTGGGACAAACTCCTCAAGGTGCTCATACCGAGGACAGGGCTAGAATTACAGATACCGAAATTTAGTCACCGATCGGTCATCAATGCTACCGCTGCGTTGAAGAGAATGGGCCTCGATCAGTTGTTTTCTAGTCAAGCCGACTTTAAAGGAATCAACGGTATCGGAAATCGATTATTCTTATCCGACGTTCTACAGGTAAGAAGACAGCACGACAGGTGCTGACCTGACTTAGAAACTTGTTATTTGATGTCCTGTTTTTCTGTTTGCGCTTTAGATGAATCTATTTAGCACGTGCGGCGACGAGTACATCGCCAATGGACGACACCACGTTGAGATATATCCCGCGAGCCCCGCATTACGAAATTCTCGAGACGACGAAAAGTTGCGGTTCGACGACAGAATATCGAGGACTACCGAGGAAACGGCGACAAGAACCCTTGACAAGTCCGAAGACAGGCCTAGGTTGAAACTGGACCAGCCGTTCCTATACTTTGTTAGACACAATCCAACCGGTTTCATACTGCACATGGGCCGTTTTAATCCTAGGTTAATGTAAGAGACGACGAGAGACAAAAATATCGTCTTGGACGTGTATCAGAAGTGGATCGAGCAAGTTTCTCACTATCGGCCCACTATTACCTTACATGGGGGGTAGTACGTGGTCCCACTTCGAGAGATCGTCGACGTCGACGGGCTACACGCGAAAGAAAATTTACTTCGCGTCGAGCACCTCGTAGAATCAAAACTTCTGTATACGTACTACCCCATAAACTTGGACGGTATTAATAGAGAGCTTTAATATCGAGAGGTATCCATGTTTTAGTCGCGCGTAGCAAGCGAAGCATGGACTTTCGTTGCGCGAGATAATACTTGCTATAGAGTAGTTAATGTTGCTAGTTAGTGATGCACTTCGACGCATTTCCAGAAACTAGAAACGACCAATTTAGGGGGACAATACGTAGTAGAATATAGTCGATAAAGGTCACGCAGCCTATTTGCTCGAATCAGTTTCTATTTGCATACATGCACCTGACGTACCCGCCGCGGCGTCTCATACCTAATCGACGCGGCGGTGAGAATCATTTTCTGTTCTAACGTCTCGTGCGTAACATATTCGCTAATTTTATTAGTAGTACTATCCGCCAATAAAGATATATCCTTATATCTATTTCGTATCGTATATTTAAGTAAAATGAAAGAAACATGTTAACAAACCTTTGGTGGACATTCAAGCCGTAGAAACACTGGAGCGTGCTTGTAAAATTGTCTTGGTCCACGCAATGTCGCAGCACGTATTAGAAAATTCACAACTAGGCCGTAGAGTACTTCGTCACATGTAGTTGTTAGCAGTGAATTAGCCAAGCGTTAACCACTCGCTGGTTTATAAGTCATAAATAAAAGGTAATTCGATTTTGTAATAAAGCACTGATGTTCACTGAGAGTCGCTGGACGAGCTGCTAGACGAATCGGTTGACATAACTTCGACATCCTCCGTTTCCTGTTTATGAGTGTTCATGGCAACGCTTCCTTGCCCAGTCATAGACATGTGAATCTCGCCGGATGGATGCCACGCGAATTGATTAGCTTGCGATACAGGTGGTTCTGCAATTCGTTGTAATAAGAAATTCGACTAAAAGTAAAAATAAAAAATGTTTTGAGATGATAGGTGGTGGAAAACTTACCACCTACTGGATGACCGCCAGCTCTGTGCAAATCCGACGATATCCCAGGATGAGCACCAGGCATTTGTCCATTGAGAGGGAGATCGCTTAATCTTCCTAGGTACCCCAATCTCATCTCGATATCTGCATAAATCATTGAATCAATTGAATTAGCCATTGCTGAATTATTTCTATGAACATGTGCATAAACATGAGAAATTTACCAGTAGGGTAAGGCCTCCTGGGGTCACCCTGTTGCCAAGTAAGAGGGGCACATATAGCATTGGATGCACTTATTCTGTGGGCATATTTGATCAATTCCTCAGATGGAACAGGCCGCTTGTTGGCCCTTGCTATAGACTGTAACTTCTGTTTTGCTTGATAAATTGCTGTAGCCAAAATTTGTTCTGCTTCCTTCAATTGTCTCTGCAACTGTTGGATATCTTGATCTTGCCTATCAACTTCTGCCCTCAAAGCTTCCATCTTCAAGTTAATTTTTGCCTGTTCTGCAGCTCGTTTTAAAGTTGCTTTCAATTCGTTGTCTTTACCGACTAACAGTTCAGTCAATTGGGCATGTTCTTCGTTCGATAATTTCACAGGTTTTTGAGCTATTGTATTTTCAATCATCTCCCTAAAATGATGAATTAGATAATGTACAAATGAAGATACAAATGAAGATTACCAAAGAACTTCGAGGAAGCTCACATACTTTGCTATCAATTCGATGTCATCGATGAGAGACAACAGAACTTCTCTTGTACTTCTACTGGACGACGTCATGATAATTATCCAAGTTTTTTTTCTAAACTATTCCTAAACATCCGATCGTACACAAATACAGGTATCTAACCTCCGATGTTCGATACGAGATGAAAACACTCATCTCCAGGGTTTCATAATATTCGTGCAAGCACAAGTACGAAGAAAACGCGTTGAGAAAAAGGATCTATCGGGAAACGGTCAGTGCCGTTCGAGTTTCATCAAGGATCAAATTATATTCACGCGGCGAGTTTCATGTTTGGTTGGTATCGACGGGAAACTACGGGAAACCACGCGGCGACTGTTGTGATTGTGGAGTTGTGAGGCCCAGCAAGTGGTGCCATCGTTAACAGCGAACGGCGAAACAAGGAAATTATGTGAAAGCGTGCGTGCGTGCGTGCGTTGACGTCAGTGACCAAGAACTCTGATAATCTTGCGACGCAGATATCGCTACGCGGAATATCGGAGTGTATCTTTGGTGGTTTACGGTCGGACCGGTCAAACGTATATGAGCATACTTGGTGGTTTATGGTTTAACGTGCTTCGGCCACGGGAATATTAGTTATAGGCCCGTAATGGGCGGGGTCGTGGGCTGGATCGAGTGCAAGTGAGAGACATGGAGCGACCTCAGTGTTTTTAGTGGTGAGCTGTGCGGCCATCGCCGACGGTCGGTTTTGCTTGGCACAACCCACGTTACTCAGCTATGACATCGCTCTGAGAATCCCAGATTATCCCGGTGAAAGGTATGAGTTTTCCCTCCGAAATTTGTAAGCGGCTACCTCTCTCTCTTTTTCTCTCTCTCTCTCTCTCTCTCTGTCTATGTGCACGTATTTACGTATGCGTATTCGTAGCGTATATATGTATCTACAGTCCGAGTCCGTTGTGAGTAGTGTGGTGAGCCCACCGCATACATACATCGTACCGCTGTATTGTGCTATTATACGGTACTCACACTATACACCTAATACCTATAGCACACCGTACGTCATTTTACATAGTACATATATACGTATACATACGACATACGTATACATATATCTTTCGTTCGCTCGCGCACGACCCCTGTCTTCATTTGTTCCATCCCAGTTCCCTTCGCTCGTCTCGACAACGGTGTACTCTGTACTCTGGCCCCGACCATTTCCAATCGGTTTTTCGTAAACTTTCCGACGGGCGTATTCTCCGGTGACTATACTTTGTCTCCATTTATTCATTTCAAATAAAAATAGCCTCCTGTAAGAGTAATCTCTCGCGTTAGCGCGTCGTCGTCACGATGTACCACCCTCGAATTTTGACAAGTGCATTCCGTGGAACAGGTGCAGAGGATGCGCGCGAACCGTGAAAACACGTCCCTCCTATTCGCACGTTGTTGCGTTACTGCGTACGTACTTAAGTACTTATACAAGCATACAACTACGTATACGTATAACGTTCGACGTTCGATCGCACTTGCCCCGTATAGACTTTTCATCGACCAGGTCCCCGATGCGTACATTACATTCCTATCCCTCGTCTTTATCTCGCTCGCGTTCGAATTCGCGCGTATGTAACGTGTACCTATTCACAATTAGTAGCTACACGATACATATTACGCGCGACCTTATACCACACACGTAAACCGCGTAGGCGTACACACGCGAGACTTAAATTTGTACACGCGTAGGGACTGTACTTACTCGCGTGCGCCACGTGTACGTGAAAGTAGATGATACATACATATGTACGAGCAGGCTAGAAGCTTTTTTCACAAATTCACGAAGCGTTTTCAAGCTTCGTTCCTTTCGTTGGCCTAACTTTCCGCGACGTAATCGTACCGATAACGAAATTCTCGCTTTCAATTCGATTCGTGAGAACATGCGATCTCTCTTGTCGCGTATATTACTTGCAAGCTAGTACCGTCGTAAGCATTACTATAAAAGATTTTTTACGTAAAGGCGTGCTCTTTGGATTTAAATGCACGTCGTGTGCATTCGATTACACATACGCGTTTACTTTGCGTGTACGTAACTACAAAGCGACTGTTTTCTCCGCGCGTAGATGTAGTCGATAGTGAAACTTGGTAGTCGCGACCATGCGTATGTACACACGCACGCAGCGTGTACGTAGGCAGCCGCTTGCGTACACATCATAGATCATTTATTTACGGAGTGAAGAATAAGCTATTTCGATACGTTCGGCAGCGTCGATACACGGTCGCGTGCTCCCCGCGATAACAGGACAAAATGAAATGTGAATTGGTGTCAGGAGAGGAACGGGGATGTCCGTCAAAGATCTTTCGCGACACGCTCATCGGCAGCCGCGAGGGTCCCGAGCAGCGAGAGGTGCCGAGTCGCGTGTCGTGTGTCGCGACGCATTCCCGACCCGACGCCCACTACGCGTGACGCATGCGTTCTAAATGCCCGATTCCGCTGTTCTTCCATCCCTCTCCAATGCCTTGTCTCTCCGCAACCGGAACGCTCCTCCTCGCTGATTCACTTGTTCGTCGTTTCTTAGCAGAGCCTTAGATCCTCTCGCAACGTGCTCGCAGAGGCTCCCTCCTATTCCCCGGATACGCCCCTGGCTTTTGTGAGGGAAAGAATCGGCAACGAGCACCCTCATCTCTCCGTTTCTCGCTCGGCGTCCGTCGTAGGGTGCGTCTTGCCGCTACCAGTACAAAAAATCCTGATTAATCGACGACGAGAACGCGTGTAAATTCCGATGGTCCGATCGACGATGATCGTCATGTAAAGTGGAAAATCATGCTGAAACTGAGAACGCCTTCGTTTGGAATTCTCGAACCNAACGCGTGTAAATTCCGATGGTCCGATCGACGATGATCGTCATGGAAAGTGGAAAATCATGCTGAAATTGAGAACGCCTTCGTTTGGAATTCTCGAACGCGTGTACACCCCTGGCGCGTAAACCTAATCGTTTTTCTTCCTCCAGTTAACAGCAGTCAGCTGAACGTATACTAGATACGCATACGTAGCGCTCTTCCGCTCCCACTGTACGCATCAATTTTCCAATTGATAAGGGTGCGCGGTTAATACAGTATGCGTACTGAATCTACTAACCCTGTCCTTTGCATTCTCCTTCGGACCGTCGTCGTCCTCTTTTTGCCTCCTCCTTTGTAAGTTTCTCTTGCGTCGATTCGTCCAAATGAACCAGTCACCGATGACGATGGCTAAAGTCGGCAGCTTTTTTACCAGAAAAGACGGAGGCGCGCCTGTATTGTAGTTCTCTCTTCGGAGGATGAGACGACTAGCAGTAGCATTGTTTAATGGCCGCTGCTAGTCGTCTCATCCTCCGGAGAAAGAATATCTCTACTTTTTTCTATCTGTTTCGATATTCGAGAGAATTCGAGTTCGAGCGCGACAGGTTCAGTCGATAGATCTACGCTCAATAACACACGTAGCTTAGGATTATGTAGACCGTACATACGGGCGTATGTAGTACAGAGGCAGGAGGGAAAACTTGTTCTCAGCGAACAAGCGTGCGGCGCGTGTTACGTAAAATTAACAATCGTGTTCCGAAATTCACTTTCCCGTCTGGGCGTTTTGGGAGAGGGAAGTATACTTGTGTACCAGATGGCACGGACACGGGAACGTTGTTGCTGGTGCCGGACGAAAGAGCCAGCTACGTAGCGGTACGTAGCCTATACGTAGGAGAGTACCCTAACCGCGTAACGTTGTCCTTCGATGCGCGACGCGACGCGACGAACACATCGTTTCGTCTCGACGCGACGACGGTAAGATCGTACGACTCTCTTTTCAGCCGACACGTCTCGTTTTTCTCGAATGGCAATCGCTGCGGGAGACGGATTTCCTTCGCTCGATTCCCGTAACCGGTACTCCGCGTCGCGGCCCGCTGGTCCGTCGCAGCCCGACGGAAAATGTTCGCCTCGCTGCTGCGTTCGTGCATCGGAACTTTGGCCTTTGGCGTGTTTACTTGTGCGCCGAGGGCTGGTGCCAGCGGGGACTCGGCGCGATCTTCGAGAACTGCGTGGGTGCGGCCTTTCCCCGGTCTCGAAAGAAGGGGGACCGGATTCTCTTCTTTGCTCTCTCCCTCGTTCTTCCTCGTTGGCTGGCTGGCTGACTGGCTCGTTCGCTAGCTCACCAGGTCCTGCCTTTTTCTCTTTTTTTTTTGTTTCACTCGAGAGTCCCTTCGCGCTCAGGGCTTTAGCTTCGGCACTCCCCCGGTTTTAGGGTCGCCCCTATCTTCCTACCGTTCTCGACTACCCTTCGCTCAACCGAAATCCGAAAAGGATCCGAGCAGGGACGTGAGAAAACACCGCTGTACCACCGCCACAGTTCCGAACGATTTTCTCTTTCTTCATTTTTTATCCTTATTGCAGGTAAATCGAGCGATGCGCACACAGTTGTTTGCTCGGCGATCGAGAGATACCTTTGCTAACCAGCGACACGTCCCGTATAGTTAGGCCGCGTATAGCGACCGAACATTAGTCACTACTTGGCAGATTTTCTCCGATACGTCCTAAAAATAAGATCGGACGAGCGGAGTATAGTACGAAGAAAAAAAAGAAGTTGTAAAGCCTCGGCGCTCGTCGACGGAACTCGGAACGTTTATTATCGACTATACCTGGAACGAAGGTACGGGGCTTCGGGCGAACAGCGTACATCCATGCGATGGGCCTTTCCCACCATCGGCGTTTCTCCCCATCCCGTGGCCAGCAACTCCCCTTTCGGTGTGTCGAGACTGTCGAGAGCCGTGCGAGCGAGGAGCGAGCCTCGTCCGTTCGTCTGTGCCGTCTGCGATCTCAGTACGTTGCGCGCCGTTGACGGGGTGGGTTGTTCGTGTTTTCCGTTTGCATAGCGTACGCGCGCTGGTGGTTGTCTCGCGTACGCGCACGTGTGCGTGCACGCGTGCTGGTACGCGCGTGCGTGTTTCCAAGTGTATGTGTGTGCCTGGTATCCGCAACGGTGTCCTCCGCGTCATACAGTGTGTACATACGTACGGGCACGGTATACGGACGTCCGATACCATCGTATCGTGCGGCCTCCGCTTTCGACCGCTCGCGTGCACGGAGCAGCGGTGACATCGAGGCATGACAGCGACGCGGGAGTGTTACCCCATACGGTAGGAAAACCTCCTTCTACCGTTCTTCTCCCGTTTCATTACCGACTCTGGCCAGCGTGTCACGCGTGTACGCGCGTATCATCTATCAAACGATGGTGCAAGCTTAGGAAACTGCGAACGCGACACTAGCTAGCTTCGACGTCGTCGCCGTCGTCGACGACGTACGCTCGATGAATGCACGAAAGTTTTGTCCGAATCGATACGCCCTCCGGCTGGCGTTCCACGTATCTCTCTTGTAACGTACAACGTTCTTGTTCCTCCCTGGGTACGCGAGGCTCGCTGCGACCGATCTGTCGCACATTCAACTATGCGTTTCGTTTCCCTCTCCGCGGTGTAATTCATGAGATATATAATTACGCCCCACGCCGAGGCTTCTCTATTCCGTTTCCGACTCGTGCCGCCGTCGCCCATGGCCCGTCCGTCCGACTCGAGTACGAACCGAGTGTGATCTAATCACGGAAAATCGCGCAGGAGCTGTAAGTAAATTCGTGAAACGTGACGAACAACGATACGCGTTGTCGCATTCGTATTTCTCTAGTTTTCGTGCGTGTATCCAAAGTTGCAGGCGGGTTATCTGTGCCGTGTATCTCGTTTTCGAACCGTCTCAAGGTCTCACGCTTTGTATCCACGATAAAAATGTAACGCAAACCGTCGTCGGTATGACGAATGCGTCGAGTACCAAGAGTCTCACGATCCTACTACGCTTACGCCCGTCGGCAACGTACTTGCTACTTATGTACTCTTTCTCTTGACACGATCCTAGATAGAAACTTTTGTCTCGGAAATCGATTTTCACGCAGAGTATTGCTAAATTGATTTTATGATAGATAGATAGATAAAGAGCAGCCGCAGTTCTATTTCTTGTCGAGGGCGATTCTTAGGATCGGATGCTATTCCCGACGGGACATTCGAATGCGTTTTCGAGTTTCGTGAGAAGAGAGCGAAGACAAGGGAGAACGCTGAAAGCGGCAGGCAGCGGTCGGTTTTCGAGAGAAGGAGGTCCCGACCCCGACCCACCGCGCCCCGCCGCTGCCTTCGAAGAGACCGCCTTTTGTCGGTCCGACCCTTTAAGGCTCGAGGTTTACGGCCCTGTGTCCGTGAGACACCAGCTGGTGGAAAATCGAAAACTTGCCAGCTGCCGCCCCTTCTCGACCGGCATAAATTCTCAGCCTTTGTGCTGGCTCCAGGCCTTAGCCCTAGCCTCGGTCTCGGCCGCCGTTGGTTCGGATACGCAGGGTGCACGGGTATACCTGCACCACCGTTGTCCGGTTGGTTGAGAAATTTCGCCCGAAGATTCGCAAATTTGGACCAATCGTGGGAAACTCCCACGCCTCCGACGCGTTATCGCGTATGGCTCGTTACAGGAGGGTTCGGCCAAAAATTTTAGAGATGGACTCCGTTAACGACGGCTTTCGGGGCCAGAACGAGGAATAGAACGGGAATCGGAACCAGACCGCGTTGTCTCGGCAGTTTTTGCGACCGCGGTCCCATCTCGAGAGTCGCTACCATTGCGGAGAGGAGTTTAAAGGTAAACGGGTTTCTCTCGCGGACCAAAGCCCGCCGCAACGTCGTCGGGAGGTTCTGGTCTTTCTCTGGTGATCGGATTCACCGGTACGTGTCTGTATCGCTTATGGCCTACGGTTTTGCGGCCCTCGAATCGCGATTACGCTCGTCCACTTCTTTCTCCTATTCGAAATAACATATTAGACTATGTTCATCCATAGTTTGTAGGACACAGTCCGCGTTCAATGATTCTATACGATTATTACAGATATCGACTCGAAATTTGAAGGAAATCGTTTTATTACGTACATTTTCTATCGTATAGGCGTATCTTTTGTTGTTTTACGCCGCGATACCCGTATCTTCCCGCGTGACATGTGGCACGTTCACCTGGTGCCTCAGCTCGAACCACCTATTCTCGATAGCGTGTAAAGTAGTGTAGACGTAGCGTACCGTGTTACTTCTGCTCGAAGTTTCTGACCGCCACGGCGACGATTTCGTTCTAGGCCAGCGTTCCCAGCCACTTCAGCAATGCGTGACGTGTTGAAATGAAAAACATTTCAAATAATACTTATGGTTCCATGGAAACAAAGAGAAGTGCTCGAATTTCGACGAAAACGAAGTACTCCTGCGAGTTTAGATTTATTTGAGAAGCTTTAGGTTCGAGGGCGAGGGTGGTATCGTATTCCATCGTGTCGTTAGGTGCGTCGCGGTCATCGGTGATCGTCTTTTCTTTTCGTTGCGGGGTCAGAGCCTAAAGCAACGGGGCCTGGATATTCCGGTTCGGTTAATCGGTTCCTCGGACTTCGGATCGCGTCTCTCTCTCTCTCTCTCT